>PVKM010023457.1:0-21153 GCA_004027735.1 Carollia perspicillata | reverse complement strand
CTGGCCCTCCTTCTCCACATTCCACGGCTGTATGTATAGCAGATGTTCCCTGAACTTGAGGGCAATAGAGCCATTTAATTAAAAGAAGTTTGAATTACAGCATCATAAAAGTTAAGTATGTATTATTGCAGTTCTCCAATATCTCTGGTCCTTGGGAACTTCATACCTTCCTTTCTCCAGCAGGCTGCCTGTTTTGTAATAATCTCCCTCTTTATTCTCCATCTTCCCTCTGGTCTCAACTCCACCTCTCCAAGTCTTGTTATTTCTCATATTGAGAGTTTGTCGTGTTCAGCACCTGGGTATCTCTTCGGAATCTCGACTTACACCTCACTTTTCATTTAGGCGTATTCCCAGCCAAGACCTACTCTTTTTTGCTCCTGTGAGGAAGTCTGGCCCCTGTCGTCAGCCTCCACGGCAGCACAGCCACATGCTTCCTCTCAAACGGATGAACTGAAGCGAGAGGAAGCCATACTTTCTTTGGAATTCACCTTTTGGTATTCTCCTTATTTTAAATGTTTTGTCTTATTTTATTAAAAACATTTTTAATATTAGACTTCGTCTTATATTTAAAAATCCCATAAAATTATGAGAGCTACTGGTATATATAGTGTCAAACTTAATACAAGTGGGTACAAGTGAAGGTGAAAACACCAGGTCAGCTTTTACAAAAATTGTTTAATATGCATTATTTCAAAAAAATCTGCCTCCTTGTTGCATTAAACTTTGTTTCTTTTTTCCCCTGCAGTGATTCAAAGTTATATATTCCATTTCTGATTTTTTATGGTTAGGGTCAACTTTATATGTGTATTTCTCTATCAACATCAAGAATAAGTATGGATTCTCCTTGAGCTAAATGATAAATTTAACACGCCTTTCCAATACCCAGAAGCTGTTGAACTAATCTGAAGTTTTAGTTTCAGATCATTATCATTTCATATTCCGAACTTTCAAGTTCGAGAACTCTCCTCATCTTTTCAAACAAACAAGTCAAGTTTCACCATTTCATTAACAACAATTGTTTAGCCTCAGCTGTAAATTGTACCAACTCCACTGTTCATTACTCTTTCTTTCATGGGGTATGTTTTCCTTTTCTTGAATTTTTTATTTAAGAAAGAAACCCCCCTGCATTTTATGTCAGCCTTGGGCACCTAAAACACTTCAGCCCTCCCCTCGAAAATTAAAAACCATACATGACACCAAATCTTCCCTACTCCTCATGAACTTTGACACTGGGTCTGAAGCCTAAACGGGTCCTGAGTTTGTGCCATTCGTGTACGTGGCCTGTCCTTGTGCTCAGCCTGTTCCAACCCGGAGGTTCTAGGTCAGGGCCTGGGTGGACTGCAGACCCTCTCCGCTGGCTGTTTGGTGTGCGGTTTCTTGGTGGAATCCTCTAGCGTCATCTAGTTCTATAGCATTATTTCAGGAGAAGTAGAAGGTAACATCATGTGTTTGGGACACCTAGCGGTTCTGGATTTGTATCTTGAACAGGTATTTGTATTCACCTTTCTGTTTTTCTTCTCACCACCTCCCACATCTGCTTGATTTTGTTCTTCAAGGAGGTTAAAACGCACACATGGGCATATGTGCACATGCATGTGCGAACACACTCCCACACTTGACCAAAGGGGAAGGGACATGGTGGGGCAATTAAAATAATATAAAGTCTGGTCACTAGGAATCTATAGCAGAGCAGTGAAACACAGCCACTTCACAGGTATGACATTTTGATTTCCTGTGCTGAATCAGTCATGGTCTGTGCCCTGCAGGAGCGCATGGTGTGGTGGGGGAGATCTGGTGAGTGCATAGGAAACATTCCGTGGTGGAAGGAAGCGATATTGGGAAGCTGAGTTCAAATCCCCATTTCATCCCTCGGTGTTGTGTGAAATTGAATGAGTCTCTTAAATTCTCAGAGCCATATTTCTGGTTTCTTCTGACAAAAAACAAATTTTGTCATTAAAAGCTACCTGCCTTGGCAGACAGAAAAATGGAAAAGGATGGGGAACAATGAAGTCCCTCTGTTTTCACGGGCTGTAACCCACCAGGGAAGCAAGACGAGCACATCAGGGAGTGTGAGAATTGCTGTCCCGTGTGACAAATAAGCCTCCTTGGCGCTCCTGTGAGCTCAGAGAAAGACACGAGGTAGTGGAAGAGGAGAGAGGTGTTATTTACTATAAAATTAGCTCTAAAAGACACTCTTTAGCACTTGTGATCTCCGATCTCTGTTTTAATACAGCAGGTTGGTCACAACATTGGACAGAGAAAAGAGAAGTTCTGGGACAGGTGGAGTGGTCATGTGGGCAGCCAGCCAGTGTCTAGTAGCCACACTCATCCCCAAAGAGAACATTCTACCATCAGATAGGATATGTTCCCAACTTGTACAGTGTCTTCCATATGTCTCAAAATACTGACAGCCTTGAGAGGCGATGGAAAAGAGCAAATACAGTGAGGAAGAGAGATTACCCAGGACAAACAAGAAGAATGGAGGCCAGCTGTTCTCCATTCTTCCGGGAGACAAAGAGTTCTGTCCTCTGATCTGTCCCAGCACTTTATCTTATTGCACTTAGCACTTTCTACCTTGGATTGTGATTATTTATGTACGAGGCTTATCTTCCTTACTGAGCTGCGAGTGTGTGGAGCCCAGAGCTTGCCTCCTTCTTCAGATCGCCTCAGCGTGGGCCTTGCACTTAATAGGGACTCAGGGACTGTGAGCTAAAGGCATACAGAGGCTGTTGACAGCAGCGGTGGCGATTTAAATCACATCGAGTTCAGGGAATTTTTCTTGAGGGTGGCTGAATCAAGGAATAATCGACTGAGGGCATGTTATCTCCTCTAGACGTCCTTACAAAAACCAACATATTCTCATTGATTTGAAATGACTTAAATATGGTGCCGCGTGGAGCCCGAGGGAGAGAGCAGCAGGGTGCTCCAGGCTCCTCCCAGAACTCAGAACCTTGGTTCTGCGATGGGAAACACCAGCTTCGACATCTCACTCCTTCACTCTCTCTCTTCTCCCACCTCTATGTCAACCGTGTTTCACTCCACCTGAGAGTGATAACTTAATGATAGGATTTATGCATCTGGTGCCTTCAGGAAAGCCTCCTCTTACCTGAAAGAGATATCTGGGCTGGGGATTATTCCCTGGAACAAGGTCCAGGCCTTATCGGAGGCTGTGGCAGGCCTCTCTTTCTGCGGGCTGTGAAGACTGTGCACTTAGCAGGAAATCAGATGGCGGGGCTGCCCCCTCATCTGGCCTGGAAAAAAATTGAGGCCCTTAAAGATGGCCTCAGTTCTCTGGAAATCTTCCAAATGGGGCCTCTAGCCTAGGCATGAAGATTTTTTTAAGGCCTCTAACATTTCTCCGAGCCCCACATGTCAGGAATTGTATGGGGAGGCCAGGAAAGTTTTCCCCATTTTTTGCTCTGAACCTGTGGCAGGAAGTGAAACAAAAGGAGTTTCTGACAAGAGACCTGCATTCTTCCATTTGACAGTGAAATCACGTTTCTCTATTTGAAAGGAACTTTGCTTCCGAAGTCTAATTTGCAGGCGTATTTGGAATGAGATGTTCAAGGACCATGGAAGGTGCATCTTTCGATTTTTGATTTCTCATTTCGTGTGGGCTTCAGAGATTCCTCATTTGCTTATATTTCTTAGAATTTCCTTTTAAAAAATGACAGTAAAGGGTGGAGAACTTTTGGTGGTTTGCTGAGACTTGGTTCTTTGGGAAAGAAAATAGTGGTTCGACATTGAGCTAAATTGTCTCGAGCCCTCACTCGGGGTTGTTGGAAGCTGGAGAGGGCATGCGCATGTCGCCGCTTTCCTTTTAACTGCCAGGTCTCCAGTGGGGAACAGGCATCTCTGCCTTTGGAGGTGGAGGAGGGCTCCAGATTGCAATAAGCTGCTTGGAGGCAGTCACGTTGGGTCATGGAAGGACAGGCCACTCAGCTACACGTATTCTGGGAGTTCTAATTGTATAAAACCCTGCTCTCCTGCACGGTATCATGAGCTCCATGTGGCTATTGAGCACTTAAAATGGGACTCTTCTGAACTAAGATGCTCTGTGCGTGTAAAATACACACCACCATTGCAAAGGCTGAGTACAAATAAAGAAGGTACAATACATGTTTCATTGAATAGATGTTGAAATGATATTATTTTGGATCTATTGGGTTACATAAAATACACTAATAAATTGTACCCATTTTCATTTTTTAAAATATGGCCACTGGAACATTTAAAAATACATGTGTAGCTCAAATGATATTTCTATTGGGTGGTACTGCTCTAGACAGAGCACTGCTGAGGAATAGGAGTAATTCTCTTCACTAGATTTTTCTCCTTCACTCTATTTCTTGTAAGTACTAAAGTTGTCCATTTTGGCAAAGATTCTTTGAAAGGTACACATGCCTTTCTCCATGTTTGTCTTGTTTTCCCCATCAGATTATAAATTTTCTGAGTGGCTTCAAGTCATAGACTCCACAAAACCATAACAAGTGGTAACTTGTGTTAGGCATGGGTTCTGGGATTGCGACATTGAATAGGACCTGGCCTAGGGCTGCTGCCCTAGGAACCTGCTATGTAGAGGTAAGGCAGGCAAGTACACAGCTTCTAGAATCAAATTCAAGAACTGTTGTGGAAGGAAATGGCACAGGAGGTTGCTGCATTTAATCCATCATGAGAACAAGGATTCAGAAGGATCACCTATGTCTACAAACTCCTCAGCTCTACTCAATCATTCACGTATTACAGATCATATTTCTCTATTAATTTATATATGAGTTGTTCTTATTACACAGGTAGAAGATAGTCATTGTGAAAAGGAAAGGCAGATAAAGCAGAAAGTGCAAACTTCACAGTTGCCACTGTTAGCAGGCGGGCATAATCCTTTCCAGTAACAAGTCTCTTAAGTGTCCAAACTCAAACTCAGGGTATGTACAGCAGAAAAGGGTGGCTGTGGCTTCTCCGTGGCTGGATCCAGAGATTCAGGAAATTATCAACTGTGCATCTGTCTGCCCCTCTCTCCTCATCTTTCATTTGTGCTTTTATCTGTGCTGCCTTCATTCTCAGGCAAACTTTTTGCTTATTCTGGAAAGATGGACCCTGACAGTTCAGGCTTGTATGATCCATTGTGCCTGCAGTTTCAGTAGAGGAGAAAGAGATAGAGATAGAGATCGACAGATAGAGAGATGATAAATAGATAGATAGATAGATAGATAGATAGATAGATAGATAGATAATATACTGCTGGATCAATCACTGGGTTCAAGAAAGATTAATCCAATTTTAGATATATGGTTTTCTGGAAATCTTCCAAATGGGGACTCCAACTTGGCATAAGGATTTCTTTAAGGCATCTGAGATTTCTCTGATTGTCCTTGGATGTAGCCCTGCATGTCAGCAATCATATATGGAGGCCAGGAAAGCTTGTACCCAACAGAACCCTGTATTGAGAATAGGGGAAGAATGTTACCCCACAGACATAGAGACAGAGAAAAAGGATATGTCTGTCTGTCTACTCCTGTCCTCCTACTTACCAACATACTTATTTATTTGGCATAATAAAATATTTGGGGGATGATGGAGATAGGAAAGTACTTTATATTTCTTTACTTAATAATGCAGGCTAATTTCACTGAAAAGGCCAAGACTAAAGCCAGGTTAATAGGAGAGATATTTTTACCTTAGTGTGACATTAGACTATAGTTTTCCAAGAAAAATATTATTGTTTTCCTTGGTGAGGTGTGCTTACCTCTTCTTAGCTGACGTTTCTAATAAAGAAACCAGTTGCATCCCTCTCTGTTGGCAAGACTGAACCGGGCTTAGAGCCTCCACCTTCATGCTCGCTCCTGATGGGAGCGTCCATTCCCAAACCCCAGCCCGTTATGTACAAAAGGGACCTGCCTGGCACTTTAGCCAGCGCTGGAGGCAGTGCTTCGTTTGATTGGGTGCAGGAAGGACTTAGGAGTGAAATCGCCCCTTCTTGGGGGCAGGGGTGGGGTGGGGGGGAAGGGAGTGTTGCATTTCTTAAGGGAGGGATTGGGGTGGGGCATAGGAGTGGTAGATTTAAGGGAAAAGCCACCATTGACTGGGGGGAACTGAAGAGACCATCCAGGGAACAGAAAGTATTTTCAAGGGACATTCTTGTGGCAAACGCCTAAGTCAACCAGGGCTTTCTATGTGATATGAGGGGTCAACAACATTAGATAGCATTTTTGCTGTGTTCCTCATACTATGGTTTCAAGATGGACCTGACCTTGCAGTAGCTACATTCTTACCTGGCAAGGCTGGGTCTGCAGAAGGGAAGGGCCATATCTGCCTCCGTTCTGTTGAGGTGTCTGGGAAAATGGATGTCACCCCTAAGAGAGAGAAAATTTAGAGATCCCATGTGGCAGCAATGGCTAAGACAGCTCCCTAAGTGTGAGAAATCATATGGATGAATTCATTGATTCCCCCTTTTTTCTGCTGAGAGGATTGGGGAGACATGCCTTTGGAACAAAAAAGGAGAGGTTCTGACATTTACACATATAAACATATGTCACCTGGAAATGTCAGCATCCCCCTGTTCAGTACAGAGTACGTCTACGGTAACTTGGCTTTCTTTCATAACTTTATAACAATTGGCCTGTTTCTAACAGAGGGAAACTGGGGTGGCCAGTACTGGAAGTCGAGTGCCCTGAATGGCAACAGTTCTTAGACCCTGTTCAGGGTGCTTCACAAGTTGTCTCTGCGGCACCCAAGACATTTCTCTTGGTCTACTCTAAGATTCTTCTGGCTCCTGATAAAGTAAAGACATGTGTAGGCTGCCCAAAGGCCAAAAGGACACAGATAAATAACGGGTACACACATTGGATAAAGGGCGACCTTTGCCTTTAGAATTGATATACCACCGGTTAATCTGATCATGTTGAACATGGGTCTTAGGCGAATGTAGGACACGATAAAACTTGATTTACAAAACCAGGTACTTGTAAAATAAATAATTGAGAAACACTTTGAAAGTATACAGTATTATATGGATGCTTAATGATTGCAGTGATTATTTTACAACTTAATTGTGGGGGAATGAAAGAAATGGACTGGCTTAACGAATTCAAAAATTTATCAGACTGCATGTTATGAAGGAGATAAAAAGGAGAGCTCGTAGCTGAACATCACATTTTGTGAGTGTGAAACCTATAATCAGACTTCTCAGCGATTTTCAAACAGGAGAGAGTGTTCTTAGAATTACAAAATGATTTTGATTATGCGGGTAATTAACTTAAAGTGAATTACACCTTACATGTTGTAAGAACAATCTTTTAAAGAAACAACAAGTGTTAGGGGCTGACTTGGCTCCAGAGATGGCAAAGCTGGAGGTACTGGCACATGGAGGCTTCTGCATCGAGACCTGACTCCGCCTGCAAGAGTGAGATCTCGAAGCCTGTCTTCAACTCAGCTGTGAGCCCAGCTGAAGTTGGATGGGTTTCCTTGAAAAATAAATCAATATTGATTGCAATAATAAGATGATACGAATTTGGGCTTTGGAGTGGATTTGCTAAAGGCAGTAGTGCATAGTGTATGTACATTTTGTCAGGGATTACAAAACACTGGACTTTTGTTCCATCCACTGAGTTCCCCTCCTGGTCCAGGGAGCTGCCTGGAGTAAACTGAATAAAAATGGATACTCAAGTTTTATTGTATTTGGCTACCGAGTCTCTTAAAGAAATAGCTTACCATGCCTGTTCACTAGAAGTGCTTTTGGCCTTGGGCTTTTTATCCCTTTGGTCCTTGGCTACAATAGTTCCTACATAATAAACAGAGATTAAAGTTGTTTCCTATCATGAGATGAATAATATTTAACGTGCTAGTCAACGTATCTAACTAATAACCTTTGACCAAATCGCTGGAATAACTTGATTTTTAAAATCAGACTTCATCCTGCTGTGATGTGATTTGATCGATGACCTCCAGCTACATGTTTGAAAGGCGCATTTAGGTGTCCATGGCTTCCTTACCCTGTAAGGAAGGTCAGTGTCCAAACACTCCTTCATATTTGCAGTTCAGGTTTAAGCTCTCACAATCATTTTGCAGTCCATCTGCATAGGGTTTACACTTTTGAGGTATAATCCCAAGTAATTTATCACTTTTTCTGTACACTAAAATTCGATGGCTTAATTCTCAGGGGATTAGTTGAGAAAACATTTGCTGTTTCGGCCAAGCCTCTATAATGCATATCTCTCCAAGTCATTAAAATGTCAAATTGAAAGAAGGTCAAGCCAAGCAGCCATAAAGTTCAAAGACAGTAGACTATATTCTCTCCAGTTATTGCAATTTTTTATCGGTATTATTGATTTGGGATAATAAATACACATTGCTGTAAGTTTCAGAAACTCAAGAAGATTTTAAAAGATTCAATTTTGGAAGTAAATGTATCACTCAAAGGAGGATTTTGCCTCCTTTGGCAAGGTAAAAGAACTGGCTTTTCCGGAAAAAAATAAATACCGGGATTGTGGTTTCTCACAGATGTGTTTGATGATTTCCAAACATTTAAAATACTATATCTGTGAAAAGTATGTTTGAAGAGCTCATGTGTGTAGTTGAGGACCACAGTAACAAATTAATAAACTTACTTTCTGCTTACCCTTGATTATTATTGTTAATTGTTGGTTAAGCCTTGGGCCTTTATTGAAAGTGTTGTATTTCAAAGCATTGACAGCCCGAATTTTCTCAACTAATACTCAAGACTTGTGAAATTTAAACATACTTGAAAAATCTAGACATCTATTAATGCCCATCAATAACCTGTAATCAGGGCCTGAACCTAATAACAAAGCAAATAAGCAGCCTTTGGAATTAAAAGGTAAATATAAGAACTTCAGGAATATACTGATTGCTTCTTCATGTGACAGTTGTTAGCTCAAACTCGGCTCCCAGCAAAGTTTCTATTGCCCAGCAGAGAGACTGTGTGTGGCACGCGCACATGGGTATATGCGTGTATAGCGTAACTATTACCTCTATGGGGAATTCAGCCTTTTAAGTAGTTCTGAAAAAGAATGATGTGTTACCAGTTTTACTTTACCTGTAATATTTGCATAGACACAGTCCCTTTCCCATCATTATTTGAAAAGCCCTCTTCCTTATTCCTTCTTAGTCATTTCCTCCTCTTCTCTCTGATTCCACTTTGAACTCTCAGGCGTTCCCCCACATTGCCTGTCTGCCCACATGTTGCTGGTCTCCGCCCAGCATGTCCCTGTACATCCTGACAAAGACTGAGTCTGGACCACAGCCGAGGGCCAGACAGCTGCGTGCTCAGTGAGCAGCGCTGGGGTCGTCACTAGCAGACCCGTTTTAGGGATGTCCTGTGGGTGACTGAGAAACGATTGCCTTTGCCAGCCATTCAGCAAGAGGCCCTGTGTCCCTTCCCTTTGACCAGATACTGGTGAGCCAGCCATACCTATAAAAGGCTAAATGGCAAAATGCAGCAGACTCTTCCAGGAGTAGCCATGGAGTTGCAGGATGCTGTGGACAGCAAGGTTCTATTGTTTAAAAGAAGACACACACTTACGACTTTCCGTGTCTGTAGGATGCATGAAGTAGGCCCACCAGACTGCTGCCAGAGCTCTGGGACAGGCTCTGTATTAGGTACTTAAGATAATACTTAAGATAAACCAATCTTCTGCCATTCCAGGACTCGCAGACCCGCAGACAAGGGAGTGAATTGCAAGACCCTGTGGTGAGGCCAAAAATAGAGGGCTGCCCAGGCTGCCAAGGAAGCATCCTCCTCTCCTGGTGTCGACCTCCTTCTGTTTGTTTGTGGGTATGGGGCGTGTTCACAGGAGCACTTCCCAAGGTCTAGGGACTAGACATGAGGGAGTAGAGTCTGGGTTCAGGCAGGCAAGCGGAGCTTACTTGTAAGAGTCTGAGAGTTGGTGAGGACTTGGTCTGGGCGGGCTTGATGGAAAAGTAAAGGTTAGATATGTATATTTTACACACACACCAACCCACGTACACACACAGGATGTTCTCACAAACAAGAGTTTTTGGAAATATAAAGTACAGAGCCCAGAGCAACTTTGGATCCTTTTTTAAGAAAAAGAAAACTGAAAATGTAATTTGACGAATATGACAAACATCACAAAATTTAGAAATATGACGCTATTTTTATTAACTATCTGGCACACTTCTGTAATGCTTTTTTTCTACATTATTTTCTTCCCATTTTTGACCCTCTCTACATAGAACTCCTTTTATAATATTGTTTTCTGTTGAGAGGCTGGAAAGGTGAATTAGCCTTTCCTCCAGAAAGGTGAATCAGCCAGAATGGCTGATCAAAATGCTTTTTTAGTTGCCTTTATTGATGGGATGTGTAAAAACCTGTAACTTTACTGCTACCAGAGCTATACCCTGACAAACAAGAATTCTACGTTGTTTTTTTTTTTCAATTCCCATGAAAAAAAGGGAAAAAATGTATAGCAAGTGCATGATCAGACTTGCTCCTTTGCTGAGCATATTCTGGCAAGAGATGTCTCTTTGGGACTCAGTGTGGAAAGAATCAAAACCCTCCATGTACAATTTTAGATGTTCTGTGACTAGAGGAATTTCAAAGACTAGCTTTGGCTTCTCTGAACCTTGCTCCTTCTCTGCTACCTACAAACTTAGAACATCTTTGGGCACCGTTCCACTTTTGTAGAGCAACACGACTTTTTCGTTGTTTTGCCCCTTTGTGTCACAGCACAGGGGGAGTAAGTACGGTGGGTTTTAGGAGTATTGTTTTTACACAAGGAGAGGAGTGACTACAGACCGAATAAATGTACACATGAAAATCGAACTAAATAGTGCATCCGCTATTCAATCTCCCCTTAGCTCAGAGTTTCTCAACCATGTCACTGCAGACATTTGGGACCAGGTGATTCTTTGAGGTGGGAGCCTGTCCTGTGCATTGTAGGGTGTTTAGCAACATGCCTGTCCTTATTTTCCTAGATGCCAATAATATGCACTCAGTGGTAAGTAACAAAAAGGTCTCCAGGCATTTCCAAATGTCCCCTGGAGAGCAAAATCACTCCCACCAGCCTGTCATTGAGAACCACTGGCTTAGACAGATTCCCCCAAATGCCTATGACCATTCCAACACTGTCTAACAAGGGAGGACTGCGTCAAAGCAGAAGCTTTCGTGGGAATGTGACAGGAGTCTATCCCAATGGCAGTTAAAATATTTTCCTTGCAGATTTCATAAAAACATGTAATGTAAACACATTGCTGGGTACTCTCTAGGGCCTCAGGAGGAACCTATAACAGTGAAGGGTTGCCCTGCCCAGTGTGGCTCGGTTGGTTGTGCACTATTCCACAAAGTGAAAGGTTACTGGTTCGATTCCCAGTTAGGGCATATGCCTGGGTTATGGGTTCAGTCTCTGGCCAGGATGCAGAGGAGAGACAGCTGATCAATGTTCCTCTCCCACTCTTTCTCCCTCCCCTCCCCTTCTCTAAAATAAATAAAATAAAATAAATAAAATCTTTCCAAAAAAGTGAATGGTAAGGGCCCTGGCCAGGTGCTCAGCTGGTTAGAGCAATGACCCAATATGCCAGGTTGTGGGTTTGATCCCTGGTCAGGGCGCATACAAGAATCAACCAATGAGTGCATAGATAAGAGGAACAATAAATTGACATTTCTCTCTCTTAAATCAATTTTTTAAAGAAGTGAAGAGTAAACATGCCTCTGTGGAAGAAAAGTGTCAACACAATGACAATGGTGAGACATTTGTGGTTAGCGCCATGATCCAGAACTGGGTGATTCTTGCTTTGAATGAGACAAATTTTCAAATTCTTGCCTTAAATGAAACAAATTTTCATGTATTTTGTTGAATGGATCATAGATGCGACCTAATCTCTCATGGATCAATCCACTACAGAAAACACTGACATGGCCCAGAAATTGGCATAACCTTCTTGGCCAAAATGGGAAGCATAACACCCCCAAACTGCTCGGGTTTGGTTGGCAATGCAAACTATTTCTTAGGATTAAAAGTAGTAAGGCATGTTATATCCCAGCTATATAACTTGTGAATACAGGAGGCATTGCCTATCAGTCCCAAGTAAGTCTAGATAAGTACTTTCTTCCCTTAGGTTAGCCAGCCTCCATGTGGAATGGTTTTCCTTTTCTCCTTGAGGTGGAGACCATCCTTGCTCAAGAGGCCTTCATCCTCAAAGATCACACCATCACTAAGGAATTTTAAGTGTTCCTCTGGATACTACTTGAAGAGACATATGTTCATTTCCACAATGCACCTGTTCTGATGGTGGCTTTCCTCCCCACTCATCTCAGTCGAGAACACCACCTCGGCTCTAGTCTTCTTTCTTGCTTCTTCAGAATAGCAAAAATAGCTTGTATGTACTCAGGACGTATTAAGAGCCCAAACTCTCTTAAGCATTTTTATGTACTTTATCTCATTTCATTGATCAGCAGCCCGGTGAGGTAGGCAAATAACAAGACTGAGAAACAAGACACTTGCCCAAGGCTCCTCAGTTAGGAAACAGAGCTCAGGTAATCTGACCCCAGGGTCTGAATGCTTAACTTTCATTATAAACACTGTGACTTATAAAGATATCTGTGTGACACAGGCCCATATGGACACAGAGAAGGTTTTGATGATTGGACTGGGAAGGCCTTATAAATTCTCTATTATCATATGAGACAGCTGCACCTCACCGGAATGTCTTTAGTACAAATTACCCAAAGGCAGTTCCATGATGAACTAAGATAGAGAATAACACCCACAGAATTTCAAAATTGGCAGGACTCGATTTGGTTATCTATAGGACATACAGGTATTTCTATGTGACATATAGACATAGATCCATGTATTCCTATATTACATGTCGATGGACATGAATGTATACATTCAGAAGTATCAAAGAGTTTTGATTGCAGAATAAGGTGACTAGATATAAATAACGTTCTTGGAAAGCGGCCTCTTCCTCTTTTCCTGATAAGATGCTTACAGGATGTTCTCAGTTTTGCATACTAGGAATCCTCAGGAGATTTTTTGTACGTGTGTGAGAGCATGCACACTTCCATAAAGATGATTCTTTTTCTTGCTAGCGTGTGGTACCATCCTCACAAACCTATGATTCACAACAGGAATGTAGCTTGGAACTTCTGCTATGCAAGCAGCTGCAGATACTTCAAATACCATTGTACATGTGATCCAAGCCTTGCTATAAATTTGCCCCTAAAAATAAAGTAACAAGTGACTGAGCAGCAATAGGAATTAATCACTGCAGTGCGTGAATGGAATGTGCTAGGCTCTACCTCAAAATCCTTTTATAAAAAGATTGGTATAATTAAAATGACAACAACGAAAAACCCCCAAACCCTCAAAGATGTTATATTTGAGCGAGTGTGCTGCAAAACTTTGGAAAGAGGATTTTTTTTTTTTTTTAAAAAGAAAGACATGGTAAAAACATGTTTCCACAACTTCTATGTCATTGGAAAACAGGATGATGTTATTACATCACTGAAGAATTTATCATACAGAGGAATTTCAATTGGATTAAATCTTGGTACCCAGGGATTTTTTGAAGGCCGAGGGGATAAACGAGCTTCTCAATTAAGCTGTTTGCCGTGATGGGAAATAACTTCACAGCTAAAATTTCTACCACAATTTGTAGCTAAATTACCTCAGTGATTCAGAAATGTGGATAACCATTGGAAAACCCCAGACAACTCAAGTTCTCAAAATTAGATGTGAATAATTGAATTATTTAAAAAGCAATAAACCAACCAAAGACAAAAACAAAGAATATGGCTTCCTGAAATATGCCTTTTTCCTATGACTCCAACAGATTCAATATCCAAGTCCAGCAGCCCTTGTCTCTCTTACCTCTGCTACTTCCTCCAAAAGAAAGAAAAAGAAAGAAAGAAGGAAGGAAAGAGGGAGGGAGGGAGGAAAACAGACCCCGCCGAGCAGAAGAAGAAGGAAAAAAAGGACACTAACCAGCACTAATGAAAAGGCCGCTGACCAGACTGTTCAGCAAGGCCTCGGATTCTCAGTACTTCATAGGTAACAAAGTGTTCAGGCCATCTGAAAGTGAGTTTGCCTGAGGATCAATTTTTGGACATGGGGAAAGTGGAAAAGATTTCTAAAACCCACTTGAATTACCAAAGATGAAAGGTTAAAAGCTTTAAAGACCAAAAACTACATTAGCAACTGAACAGTAAATACCATCAACAGAGACATAGAAGAATTAGCAAAACAAATATTAAATGAAGAGAGGGGGAAAAAGAATTCATTGCAGAAGCCAAAAAAATTTCCTTTTCTTTGTACACCAAAATTGATTTTGCCAATTTAGACGGAAGTACTAATGGGCAATTTCTATTTAATGCTTTCTAAACAAGCACACAAAATCACTCTCAACTCCAAAGGGACACAGGGATCAAAACAGGTAGGTTTTCTTGGACAGCTTTGCCACCGCTCCACACTGTGTTGGGAGTTGGGAGTGTTTCTAAAACGGAAGATGATGTGTTTGGTCTGCAGTTCTCTTAATCTTACATGAATTAGGCTGAAAACCACACACTACACCCTTGGTTTCCAGGATAGCTGTGTTGCAGGGAAAAACTACTATGGTTATATCTTATTAATTTAACATTCAAAAACCTTTCCAGATCTCTGACACATATTACTTTTGTTTTGTTATTGGTTTATAGTTTCTTTTCTTGTAGTGTCTGTCTGGAGCCAATGATTTTTAAGGGAAAATACATTTCAGCCCATGATAGTATCATGTTATTATGTAACAGTAGGAAATAAAATTTAAATGATGACCCTGAATTATCAAAAAGAGTAAATTATGTACAATGGTCTCTTTAAGAAGGCAAAAAAATGCATTATCGTCTCTAACAATAATGGTTCATTTTTTCAAGGTTCAGGAGAAAATGATCTCAACATAATAAAGGCCCCCCCATGATGCTAACATTCCACTCAATTGTGAAAAAAGGAGTTTTCTCTAAGATCAAGAATGAAACAAGGATACCTACTCTTGCCACTTTTATTCAATGGGATCATGACAGTTACAGCCAGACCAGTTAGACAAGAAAAAGAAATAAAAGGCATCCAAATTGGAAAGAAATCAGTAAAATTATCTTTATTCACAGATGACATTGTATTATATGTAGAAAACCCAAAATATTCCACACTAGAGCTAATCGCAGAATAAGGTGACTAGATGTAAATAACATTCTTGGAAAGGGATTTATATGTTAGAACTAATAAATGAATTCGGCAGAATTGCAGGATTTAAAGTTAACACTCAAAAATCAGTTGTGTTTTTTTTTTTGCACAATAAACAAGTCAAAAAAGGAAATTAAGAAAAGAGTCTCACTTGTGATAGCTTCAAAAACAATAAAATACTTATGAATAAACTAAACCAAGGAGACAAAGACTTGACGGCTAAAAATTAAGAAACATTACTTAAAGAAATTAAAGACACACACACACAAAAGAAAAAATCTCATATGTTTATGGACTGGAAGAATTAATAATGTTGAAATATCCATATTACTTAAAGTAATCTACAGAGTGAAAACGCAATCCCTATCAAAATCTCAATGGCACTTTTTGCAGAAATTAAAAACATTTAAAATTAAAAATCTCAAAGAGCTGGAAATAGTCAAAATAATCTTGAAAGAGAAGAAAAAAGCTAGAGGCTGCAAGCTTCCCAATTTCAAAACATATTATAAGCTACAGTAAACAAAATGGTATGGTGCTTGCATGAAGATAAGACATGTAGGCCAATGGAACAGAATAAAGTACCCAGAAATAAGGTCTAGTGTGCACAAATGATCTTCCTTAAGTGCACTAAGACTACATGATAGTGACAGGATCGTCTCATCAATAAACAGTATTGGAAAAACTAGATACCCACATGCAAAAGAATAAAGATGGACCCTTACACCATACACAAAAAGTAACTCAAAATGAATTAAAGACCTAAAAACATAACTATAAAACTCCTAGAAGAAAACATAGGGGGAAAGCTTCATGACATTGGAATGGGCAATAATTTTTTTGAATATGACATCAAATGCACAAGAGAAAAACAAAACCAACAAATGGGATGGCATCAGACTTAAAAATTTCTGCTCAGCAAAGGAAATGATCAGTAAAACTAAAAGGCATCTATGAAATGGGAGAAAATATTGGCATACCATATATCAGATAAGAGGTTAATATCCAGAATACACGTAATATGAGGAAGTACTTTAACTCAATGAAAAAACAAATAACCCAAGTTAAAAACAGGCAAAGGATTTGAATAGACATTTCTTCAGAGAAGAGATACAAGTGACCAAAGCAGAAAAGACATTTAGCATCACTAATCATCAGGAAAATTCAAGTCAGAACCACAAGGAGATATCACCTCACACAGGTTAGGATGGCCACTGTCAAAAAAGCCAAACAAAACAAAACAACAAAATCCCCAGAAAACAGCAGTGTTGGCGAGAATGTGGAGAAACTGGGACCCTCCTACACTGTAGGTGGAATTGTAAAACGGTGCAGTTGCTATGAAAATCAGTATATAGGTTACTCAAATAAGTAAAAATAGAATGATCATGTTATCTAGTATTCCTACTCTGGGTATATATCTAAAAGGATGAAAACAAGATCTTAAAGAGACATTTGCATACTCATGTTCACCACAGTGTTCATCACAATAGCTAAGATGTGGAAGCAACTTAAATGTCCATTGAGGGTAAATGGATAAAGAAAATGTGATAAGGAAATCCTGGCATTTGCTACAACATGGATGACTCTTGAGGACGTGCTAAGTAAAATAAGCCATCATCAAAAGACGAATACTGCATGTTTCCACTTACATAAGTTATCTAAATTAGTAAAACTCATGGAAACAAAGCGGTAGTAGTCAGGGCTGGGGGAAGGGGAAATGGAGACTTGTTCAGTGGGTAGAGAGTTTCAGTCACGCGAGGTGGAAAAGTTCTAGAACTCTGTTGTGCAACCGTGTGCTTATAGGGAACAAGTTTCTGTTGAACACTTAGAAAATTGTTAAGTGGCTAAGTTTATGTTTCGTGCTTTTTGTATCATAATAAAAATTTTAACTGCTATATATTTTATAGTTCTTCTAGCTTTTAAATTTAATTTAAGTAATATCTGTTTTTTCTTATATTGTCAGTTCTTGCTCTGCATGTTATTGATGTATCTAGTATCTAATCCTCTCTTAAGTGATATATAATGTTTGGGCTGAACACTTGAATGTGACCCTATCTCTCTTACAAATTCATGGGCTCTGTGTACAGCTTTTTCCTTCTCTGAAACCTATTTCCATGCTTATTCTTCATAAATATATACATATTTAAAAATACAGCTAAATGGGAAAAATAATTACGCAAAAGTGTAGATAGTGAGAAGTCTCTCTTCCATTTCTATTCCTGAGGTCTATCTTCTTAATCAGAGGAAACAATTGTTTTGATAATCTTATATAAGCTTCCAGAGACATATAACTTTTAAAAAGAACACTACACATGGGAGAATACAATAAAATTGTTCCGTACTTTGCTTCTTTCACTAAACAGTAGATATGAAAAATGTATTTATTACCTCATATTTATATTGATTTTATTTTTAATGTCACATAATAATAGATTAAGTCAGTAAATCAAATTAATTTAATTAGTTCGGTATTGATGGATATGGTTGTTTTCAAATTTTTACCACCTCAAACTCTAAGAATGCTATTTTTTTAAAAAACGAAAGCCCATGTGCAACTCCAGTTCATAAAGCAGGTAATAGAAGTAGCGTGTAAACCTAACATAAATCCAAGGCAGATAGGTTAAAACCATTCAAACTTACCGTAGGAGCTAAAACTTTCTATAAGATGTTTACATGGCGTGACGCAGCACTAAGTATGACGCTGAGATGAATACAGGGGCTGATGGGTGATGCCCATGACATCTGTCCAGCATGGCTGATCCAGGGACAGGACAGCTGTGGAGCCATGTTTGTACATAAGTGGGCCCTTGAACGTGTGAATTATAAACATGAACCGTACAATTAGTGATACACGTGGAAGTCCAATATGAACTCCTGCACAGAAATGTCAGGGAAAGCTGCGTCGGTAAGTTTGTGCGGGACACATTAGCACGCTGGAGATATCTAATGTGTTGACATTTGGCACTTAGCACTCTGTACTCTGTATTGATTTTGATAGTAGCTTAAAAATATTTAAGGAATGTGATTTCAGAACTGTAACCTCAGTTCTTCTCAGCTTGGCAAGGATGTGGGGGATCAGCACTGACATGCGTTGTTTTATGAGAACATACACTTGTAGAAATTTTGGAGAGAAATTGGCAGTTTTAATAAAACACACATCTATCTTTTGATCCCCCAACTACATGTTTTGGGACTTTCCCCAAATATATACACACATTAAAATGGTTTTAGTTATAGCACTGTATGTACTCACAAAAATGATACATTCTCTAACTGTCCAAAACTATGGGATTATTTAAATAAATCACAGTGTGAATTGCTTTAGATTAATATGTAGTTGATTAAAAGAATGAATATGTCTGCATGAATCTATCAGAAGGCAAAGTTTCCAAGGTATTCCATTTAGCAAACAGAGCAAGGTAGAGACTCGTTGTGTATAAAACCCTCTTTTTGAGTGTGAGAGATGAGAAAGATAAACACCTGTACACACCCATTTGTATGAAAAATTTCTCAACAAGCTATTGATACAGTTCACTTCGGGGAGGCGGGTTGGGGGATCTGAGGTGGAAGGCAGACCGACCCTTCTAGTTCTTCTTGCACCATTTCATGTGTTTTCTTCACCATCACAAGTACACATTTCAAAATGTAAATTGAACACAAATGTTTATGGAAACACTACAGCGTTTTTATAAAATGAAACTAGAGAACAGCTTTTCAAAGAAGCCCCTCCTCGACAGAAGACAGTGGTGAGTATCCAGGCCATGGCAGCATCACTTCCGGTTCCTTCAGTTTGGGGGACTCGGGAGACTCCAGGTTCCTGGTTTCAAATCGTAAAGTTCTGAATTAAAGATTTCCCCTGAGAAGATACGATCAAGGAAGATGAAGGTAAGAAGATTTCACTCCAGAAGAACCGAAGATGGCTGAGAATTAGGTGGGCGAAACGTCGTTAGAGCAGTTGCCCAACCCTGGGTTTTGCTGGGCGGAGGAGGGAGTCTGCAGGGGCCTGTGGGGCCCGCTCACCCTTTTCGTTAGGCGGTAACTCATTACCACGTGGTTCGCAGCCTCTCCCAGACTTGTAGCACCGATGTACACATTCTGTACACTTTTGTAGTTGGGATGTGAGGAAGATTCCCACTATTTCAATTATTCATTGTTCTTATTCTTGTCTTAGCTTAAAAAGATTTTTTAAACTTTTGTGCATTATTTAAAAAAACATGAATAATAGAGACATTTCAAGAAAAATTAAAAAGAAAAATATTCACTGCTCAAAGAGAGCTGTCACAATCTGGTAGATTTCCATGGTGTTTTGTTCGTTCACGAATTTAATTTGAGTTTTTATGTGGATGTGAACGTACTGTCTATACAATTTCATTTCCTGTTCAGACAGGCTTAGCAAGCGCTCCTCGGGACCCTGCACTGTAATAAAGATGTGAGGGGACCTGGATTATTATTATCATGAAACAGCTACAACCAACCAAAACAGTCATAAAATTCCTTAGGAAAATGTGGTAACAGGTCATTGACAGTAGATCTGGGGAGTCGGGCTGAGAAGGGATATGGATATAGCGATTAAATTCAGGGACCAGGAGGGTTCTTGATTTGCAGTATGTGGCAGCTTTTCAACTTGCAGGGAGGGGGAGGGAGAATCTGTGTTCTTGTTGCGTGTGTTCTTGGCCACAGCCCTTCCTGACCTGGCAGAGCCAGCCCAGTGGGGTATAGAGCATCTATCTGCTAACCCAGCCCTGGCAGAATTGAACCAAGGGTGCTTCAACTTCAGGTAACAGAGAACCCAACTCATAGCAGATTCAACAAATAGGTCTTTATTTTTTAATTTTTATTAAAGATTTTATTTGTTTTTAGAGAGAGGAGAAGGGAGAGAGAAAGAAACATCAATGTGTGGTTGCCTCTCACATACCCGCCACTGGGGACCTGGCCTGCAACCCAGTCATGTGCCCTGACTGGGAATCAAACTGGTGGCCCTTTGGTTTGCAGGCTGGCACTCAGTCCACTGAGCCACACCAGCCAGGGCCAAGTAGGCCTTTAATTTTCTCACATGATAAGGCCTCTGGAGGCTGTTACTAGCTTTAATTCAATGCGTGGACGATATTAGGGCTGCACTATGTGATTCTTCATGCCTACATTTTTTAAAATCCTCACCCAAGAAGCTTATTGACTTTATAGAGAGAGAAGAAGAGAGAGAGAGAGACAGAGACAGAGAGACATCATCAAGGGGCTGCCTTCCACATGTGTCCAACCGAAAATGGAACCTGCAACCTAAGTGCATGTCCTGACCAGGGATCAAACCCCCAACCTTTCAGTGTATAGGATGATGCTCCAAGCAACTGAGTCACTCAGCCAGGGCCCTTCATGGCTGCACTTTACCGTCCCAAGACAGCTGCTGCTCTACAGACACCATGACTACTTCCAAGGCAAGAAGATGGGAAAGAGCACACCAGCCAAAAGTGCTTCCTTTTATCAGGATATCAAAAGCGATCTCCGAATCTTCATGTCTACTTATTTCTCACTGGCCAAACTGAGTCAAGTAGCCACCCAAGCTGTCAGAGAGGCTGAGAAGACAAGTTTGTAGTTGACCATACTGCTATATCACGTGAAATTTGGATTCTGTTGGTGGGAGACAGCTGTCATGCACATAGACAGCTCACTTTGTCATGGGGGACAAAGGTGATCTGCTTCAAGTTATTTGTAGGCTATCTGTAGAATATGTCTTCCCTTTGCTTGCTGCCCCCAGGGGTGGGTGCTGTGGAAGTCCAGATTGGCTGAGGACCACGACAGCACTGAGCACGGAGAGAGGCCAGTAGGGGGATGTGAGCTTTCCTGGCAGCCAAGGGTCATCCGTGTGACTGAATCTCAAAAGAGACCATCACTGCCTAGGGGAATGGTCACCTCATATCCACCTTGAGCCTATAAAGGGCTCTTGTGAAAAAGCCCATTCATAGGC
>PVKM010023456.1:0-21156 GCA_004027735.1 Carollia perspicillata | reverse complement strand
GGGTGGTTAAGTGTGGCAAATGTTATTGTGCTATTTAATGTTAATTATTAGTCAGATCTTTTTACTAAACAGATTTGTCTGTCATTAACCTAGCGAAAGCTTAAAGAGTTATAATCAAAACAGTATATTTGTGGTTTGCAGAGCTGTGTCTTCATTTAGAAAACATAAAGAAGGACAGTTACAAAATTGAAGATGAACTATCAACACCCTTAGTTTCTTCAGAATGAAATAGATAGTTATCTATGATGAAACAAGTAATATTTTTGGATTATTTCAATTTAAGAATATCCAAATATCTCAAGATGTCAAATCCCATGGACTTGTGTCAATTAGGATTTTATATAATGCCACAGTGGACACAGTCACAAGCATAATCTTGGTATTGCACTAGAATCAGAAATATACCTAATAGTCAGGGGATATATGGTCAAGAATTCACTTCCTATATTAAATATTTTATATCTAAAATATGTACCAAAATATAAGATTAAATATAGTTTTTGATTTTTAAGACATTTGGATAATTTAAGTCTAATATTTTTTTTACCTTATAAGGGAAAGTATGCTGAGCATTCCTAAAATTTAACTAATCAAAGTGACTTTTTTCTTCTTCTTTTTCTGACTACATTCATCCAATTGTGGATTGCATTTGTGAGTGCCCATCTGAGTGTGTGCGATGAGCTACCCTTTCGTAAATACCATGGTCGCATGGAGTGGGGGGATCTGCCTTAGGATGAAGGCTCTTCATGATCATCTCACTGACTCCTCGTTTCATAAGAATGCAGCAGTGGGATGAGAAAAAGCTTAGAGAAAATAAGCAATTAGAAAGTTTAACCATGCCATTATTTGAGCAGCAACAGAAAAAAGTGGAACCAGCATGTGATGGGGCCCATTGGTGGAGAAGTCTGATCAAGCAGCACAAACCCATGTGTGGCTGGCTTGCCAGTTCCCTCAGATGGCTACTTTATCCCTGGGCAGTGGGAAGGCATTCCCTATGGAAAGTTGGAGAGATTGTGAATTAGGCCAGAGACACTCCAGGCACTGCTCTGGGGTGAGATGGTGTTGGAGTTCATGCTTTTTATATCCTGACCTGCCTCTCACCACCTTGAGTTGGCACTGAGGAGGATGACCACTTAATTATTTCATTCTGTGTTGTCCTTTGGAACAACGCAATCTTTGGAAAACAAAGAAATCAATCTTTTAAAACTATTTTATCAATAAAACAACACTTTAACTGAAATTATATATATTTTTTTGCATTTTAATTTTGTCTGGCTTTTCCTTTCTGTTCTTCCTGGACTAGTTCCCTGCCTGTGATATCCAAAATGATAATCTTGTACGTATCTTTCCATGCTTAAGTATTGCTCTCTCTATCTTACATTTTTTGGTCCTTATTTTAGAAAATGAGATGTTGTGCTCACTTTAGTGCATTTTGATTTTATCACTCCATGATTCTCTATGAAAATTTCTCTAAGATAACTGGATTTTCTAAGGATGGAATCACCTATCAACAGTAACATGTGTTTTAGAGGTTATCTTCATTATTTTACTTGTTTTTTACTTACTGAACTTTCTAGACCCTTCATGATAATAATAAAGTGTTGATATGATATATCATTCCCTCTTAATAGGGATTTTAATTAAAATACTTTATGACATTGGGATATCAAATGTCTTTTCAGCATGTGTTCATATGATAAATATTTTGATGTGTTACCAGATTCCATTTGCTAAAATATATTTTTAGTTTTGTCATCTATATTCATGAGGAGAATTGATCTATTCCTTATTCAAAATACATATATTGAGCATATATTATATGTCATGTATTAGTCTGTGTACTGAGATGATAGTATTTATTTCTGAATGATACCTTTATTAGATTCGATGTCAAAATAATTTTATCTTCCAAAAGTTGACTGGAGAAATGTTCACCTTCTTTTTTTTTAAGGAATGGCATAAATTGAATAAATATTTGTTCGTTCTTTCAAAGACAGCTATGGGTCTGTCTGATGTTGATGCCTTTCTGAATAGTGGACTTTTAATCTTTTTCATAATTTTACGGTGATGAGAATATTTGAGTTTTCCATTTTTCTTAGGTCAGTTTAAAGAATTTGTGTTTTGCAGGAAAAGCATTTTTAGGTGTGTTTTGAATGTGTTTTAAACCTATAGTTGCATGAAGTATTTTCTTGTAATTCTTTTAATTGCTTCTACATCTGTGGTTATATTTCTTTTCTCAAGTCTAATATTGCTCTATTTTTACTCTTATTTTTTGTTATTCATGATCCTGAT
This sequence comes from Carollia perspicillata, assembly GCA_004027735.1. Classification (NCBI taxonomy): domain Eukaryota; kingdom Metazoa; phylum Chordata; class Mammalia; order Chiroptera; family Phyllostomidae; genus Carollia; species Carollia perspicillata. The sequence continues at coordinate 18,864 of PVKM010023456.1, read as the reverse complement.
GAAAAATGTATCTATTTTTCCCTCCAAAGAACCAATCTGTAGTTTTCTTTATCTTTTTTTGTCCTTTCTATTCTTTATTTTCTATTTTGTTAGCTTCAGTTTTTGCCATTGTTAGTTCTCTGTTCATTGCCTCTTGGTTCACTTTGTGGCTCTCCCGCCCCCCAATTTCTTAAGGTTGGAACTTGGGCCCTTTGTATCATTCTCCCTTACTCTTTCTTTTTCAATAATGAAGGCATTTAAGGCATTACATTTCTTTGGAGTACAGCTTTTCTTTTATTCCATAGATTCTGAAAGACTGGTTCTTTCTTTCATTGCTTTCAAGGTGATTCTGATTTGCCTTTTATTGTGATCTTTCGCTTCTAAATTTCTTAGTGCTAATTCTTGCCACCTTCATAATATTTCTTTCAGGTTTCATTGGTGTGTGATCAGAAAGACAGAGCTTGTAAAAAAAATCTCTAATTTTGGAAACTACTAAAGTTTTGAATAAAGTATACGATAAATTTTCCAAAATGTTCCATGGGTAAATGAGAAAAACTATATTCTCTATCTGAATGTGAACTTTCATGCATAGGTTCAGTGGTGTGCCGATGAATGTTTAATAAGCAGCCCTCCAGCTGTGACAATTTGTGGCATCTGCACCATTGGTCCTTTCCTATGGTGATTGCACTCCCACCATGGCCTCTGCTCACTGCCGATGTTAACATCGCTGAATATAGGGCTGGGAAGAGATACTCAAAATTGGCTCCCAACAGCTGGTACAAACCAGTTTATGTACCCTACTGCATGTATCTGTTAAGTCAAATTTATTCACTATATTATTTATTTCCTCTATATCCTTATTTTCGGTGACTAGATTCTGAGACAATTGCATTAAAGTCTCCTATTACAACTGCACATTTTTCAAGTTTTCCTTGTATGTCTAGTAGTGTTTGCTCTGCATATTTAGCTGCCATGTTTTTTAGTACATGTAGTTTCCTTTTACTTTTTGTTTTTTTTTTTTTAATTTTATTGTATTTTTTATTACCTGAAGGGGACCCATTTGGTCCCCTTTTACCCTCTCTCCCTCCCCGCAATCACTACACTGTTGTCCATATGTACTTTTAAATGGTTTAGCTTAATTCCTAAGTGTGCTTTTTATTGTTACATAATGATTCTTTCAATCCTTTGATATGTTTTGACTTTAAATTCCACTTTATATTAATGTTGCCATTTCTGTTTTTGTTTGCATTTGCTTGGTCTCTCATTGCTGACTCTTCTATTTTTCATCTTCTTTATCACTTCTACTTAAGTGTGTGTTCTGCAAATAGCAAAATATGTGAAATCTAGTCTGACAGTCTTCGTATTTCAGTAGGAGATTTCAGTCTATTCACATTCAATATAATGACCTACCTTTATTTCTTCAGTCTTGGCATTGAGTTACTCATTTTTTGTTTCCTCTTTCCTTTTCCTTAAACTATGTGATTTAAGTTGATGTTTATTCTATTTATTTCCCCTTGTTAATTTGGAAGTTTCAGTGTATATTTCCCTTTTATTAATGATTTCCATCGGATGAGTGGACTGAACTATTTCCCCAAGTTGGGATGCTCTCGCTGTGTGATGCTCTATTTCCCCAGCTCTCTCTACCCTACAGAATGAGCCTATGAAAATACTTTCAGTTTCTGCACCTTTTTTCCCTTTTCCTTCTTTCTACTAATAAACTTTGGGAATGCTGTACTTTTTCCCTACTTCTGATTCCTAGATTTTGCAGCATAATTTAGTGTCTATTAGAGTTTTCATTATAGGATGGCCCAGCTATTCCAAGAGTCCTTCTTTAACCCTTATGTTAAGCAATATCAGATAGTTTATCCTCATCTTTTTATGTCTGTATCTTAGCTCTGTCTGTATCTGCATCCATATTTATGTACAAATCAATTATGCTGGGTTGTTCACAGCTCCTTTATCTTTCTCTCTTTCCATCTTGAGTTCTCTTTTTGGTTTCATTTATTATTTGGTTAATATTCCCAAGTGTCCTTAGATGAACCATATGCATGATTCACTATCTAAAGTCTTGCATATCCTCTGTGAAAGGGCAATCATATCGCAATACGGAATAGGATTAAATTGCAGTCTTTGTGCTTAGCTGTAGATTTGATTCTACTGCTTTTTAACTTCCAATGTTGCAAATGCCAGTTAGATATTTTTTTTAATGTAGGTAGCTTTTTAACTTAATGTTTTTCTCTTTATCCTTAAGAGATTGGAATTTTTAAAAAGATGTTATTTATTTATTTTTAGAGAGGAGAAGGGAGGGAGAAAGAGAGAGAGAGAAACATCAATGTGTGGTTGTTCTCGCATGCCCCGTGCTGGGGCCTGGCCCACAACCCGGGCATGTGCCCTGACTGGGAATTGAACCAGTGACCCTTCTGTTCACAGGCTGGCATTCAATCCTCTGAGCCACACCAGCCAGGGCAGAGATCAGAAATTTTATTAAGCTTTGTCTAAGGACCCATTTTTTTTTCTTCCCAGCCTTGAAATTTCTCAGACTCGAGCCTCATTATTTCAGGAACATTTTCTCCTTTTATTTGTCTAATTACTGCCTGTTCTCATCTATCTCCCTTTGTTCTAAAATTTCTGTTATTCGTGTGTTAGTTGTCCTGGATATAGACTCTAAGTCTCCAAAGCTCTAAGTCCTTTTCCTTTATAATTTCTATCTCTACACTTTTTCTCAGGTCTTTGAGATATTTCTTGCAGGTCATTTTCTAGGCTGCTAATTTGAGTTTCAATAATGATCCCCCTTAAAAAAGTTAAATGCTACTTTAGTTTGATAAAATTTCTTCTTTAAATTAATCCAAATTTCTAGAGGCATGGATGGATTTTGAAGTCATGGAAATCAGTTGTTGGAATCTTCACTCACCCTTACTTGACCTTGGACAAGGCATTTACTCTCTGAAAGCTCAGAACCTCAATATGTGGAAGAGGTTGAAATCACCCATATAACTGAACCATGATAAGGTATTACATGATACAGTATTAATAGATATTTTTGCCATGTACTGGGTACCTAAAGAATGCCCATAAATATTTAGTGTACCATTTGGTTAGACATCCATGTTAACTAATACAATTGAAGTCTGTGTGGGATGAATTGTAAAGCCTTTTCTTTAAAATGAATTTCTCAGGGTGACATTGGTTAATAAGATTATATAGGTTTCAAGTGTACATTTCTATGATACATCATCTGTACGCTGCATTGTGTGCCCACCACCCAAAGTCAAATCACGTAAAGCTTTTTTCTTTTTTAAAAAAATTTTATTGTTGTTCAATTACAGTTGTCCCCATTTTCCCCCTATCACTCTCCCCCTGCCCCACCCACCACCACTTCCCACATTCAGTCCTCCCCCCCACCCCATTGTCTTTGTCCGTGGGTCCTTTATACATATCCCTTGACTTGACCCTTCCCCTTCTTTACTCCACTACCCCCCTCCCCCCTCCTCTCTGGTCACTGTCAGTCTGTTCTTTATTTTTATGTCTCTGGTTCTATTTTGCTTGCTTGTTTGTTTTATTGACTAGGCTCCACTTATAGGTGAGGTCATATAGTATTTGTCTTTCCCTGCCTGGCTTATTTCACTTAGCATAATGCTCTCCAGATCCATCCATGCTGTTGCAAAGTGAAATATCTGTTATCAGTTTAAGCTTTTTTCAATATTATGTATTCTTATGTATTTTTTCGGCTTTGGCATAAAAAGCTTTTAAACTTTGCTATCAGAATCACAAAGCCTTACATTAAATAACACTCAATGCTTTATCTGTAGCTCTGTGATTGAAAACAGGTATTATTATAATGCTGCCACCGAGTTAAATGTTTCTAACATTTCCATGGCTAATAGATGGCATAGACTGGACTCAAATGCTCTGATATAAAAAACATTTCTCCTGTTGAGAGCCAGTGCCACAAATATCAATAACTAAATCTTCAAAAACATCGTCATCAATAGTTTCTAGATTCATTCAGATTCTAGATTCATTCAGTTTCTAGATTCATTCATTCATTCAGTTATGCATTCAATGACTATGAATGAGAATATATATGGAAGCATCTCACTATGCATTGTTCTGAGTGCCAAGGATGACATGGTGAGCTCAGACAGATCTAGTTCCTGCTCTCTTGAAGCTTATAATCTAGAGAAAGAGATTTCACAATAGGTGAAGAATCATATGAATACATGTAAGCTAACAACTGAGAAGATGTACATGTTGACAGGGAGATTTTACATTGTTAGGAATTTTAGAAAAATTTCCCCAAGGAAATGATGATACAGGGAGGTCAGAAGGGAGATTTCTGTTAGCCAGGGAAAGGAGTTTTCGGGGGGGGACAGGAGCCTTCCAGATGGAGAGAATAGCGTGGACAAAGGTCCTGTGTTGGAAGGCAGCCTGTCAGACTAAGGGACTGAAATCAGACCAGTGTCACCAGAGCTCAGAGAGTGCTGAGGAGTGTGCAAGGGGAGGCTGTGGGGGCAAGTGGGGACCAGATGACCCAGGATTCTGAGAGCCATGTTACACATTTTGGTCTTTACCTTGGAACAATGGAAAACCAGCTAGAGTTTTAAGAGGTTTGTGTGTGTGCGCGCAGGCACATTTGTGCTGATGGCTTAGCAAATATCACTTCGGTTAAAGTGGGAAAGATGGATTAGAAGAAAGCCAGAGTGGATACAGGGACACCAGTCAAAAGGCAATTGCATCCAAATGAGAGGCAATGGTGGCTTTGACTAGGAGGTGGCAGCCAAGACAGAGAAAGGGGGCAGGTTTGTGAGGTATTTTGGAGGTCGTGGTGTTAGGACCTGTTGATGGATTATACACAAAGGCTGAGGGAGAGGGGCTTTTAAGGATGAACTCTACATTTCTAGCTTTAATAGCTGGTAGTTGCACTTACTGTTTTAAGGAGCATTAACAGTCATATTTGAGTGGATTAAGATGAATTTAGTTGAACATACTGAATTTGGGGTGCCTTTTGGACACCATAATGGAAATGTGAAATAGTAGTTGGCTACCTATGTCACATGCTCAAAGAATAGTATATACTGTAGATAAAACATGTTGTGTCATCTACTATAGATGGTTATTGATGTCATGGGAGTAGTTGGAAATCGTCTGTCTTGCGCTCCACCAGACATTTATTTCATGAACTCTTTTGACCACTGGCTTTAGGAGGTTGAAGAGCATGAACCTGCAAGACATCCTAAATCAGCAGGATTAGCCGCATCTCCACAGACACCGGTAGAGAGTGCCTAGGTGCCTGTGTGTGCCGGCAACACTTCACTGTAGAACAACAGTGAAGAAGGAAGGCCAGGTAGATCAGATGGTCCAGCCCTACCAAGGAGAGGATTCATTGTCAACTCCCCTCCACTCAGGCACTGTCCTGTGAAGAAGGAGGGAATACAAGAACATAAAATCGAGGAAGGCAAACTGCTCTGAGAGGGACTTTGACATTAACTGTTCAAAAGAAATCACTATAACACTGAAGAAGGCTTTTTGAAACTCACGACTAAATTATTCTGAATTGTCCAATGTAAGTATTTTTTTTTTGGCATCATGGGTGGGAATGAGAGCCCCACAAAGATGAGATCAGATAGCAGAAGAAAAGGACTTTTGTTTGTTTTGTTATTGTACATCTGAATATGTTGTTACATTGTGTAAATCAATGCCTCTCTATACCATAATTTAAATTGTCTGACCCGTAAGTTTCTTACAGACCTCACTGTGTCTTAAGGAGTTCACAGAGCTAGTTAGTGGCAAAACCGGAGAAGAACCAAGCTCTTATTATCACATTTCCTTTCAAGAACTGATTCAATAAAATTTGTATTCCTTTAACTTTCTTCTCCTAAGTGTTTTGTATTCATTGCATTAATTCAGTCATAGGATACAGAATGTTCAATTTGATATATAACTAGGTTTGACTTTTGTGTATAAGCTGCCATTAATCAGGCTAATATATATAATATCATAGATGGTATAGTAGTATAGATTATATATGTATTATATAATATATCTCTCTGTTTTTTTCTTTGGACTTGCTTAGGCTGCTCGCTCAGCAGTTTCCAGTACCTAATAACAGTGAAATCCAGAAGGGTTAGGTAATCACAGCTGTACTCGGATAGCAATAATTACAAACATTCGAGACAGCAAACACTGGCTGGACGGGGCAGCTGCCCCAACTGCTCGCCCTGCGCAAAGGTCCTGACCGGGAAATGCACAGCTTCTAGAGCCCTGGCCTTGCAGTTGCAAATGCATGAATTAGCTGCCACCATCATTCTTCAAGCGTGCATCAGCTCTCCCAGTTAGCGTGCACCTGGGACTGTCCACTCTGTGACCTTTCAGTGGACTCCCGGGGCCAGTTCAGAGACCATGCAAGCCGGCCCAGCCTCAGCCAGCCCTCTGCGCCTATCTCTCCTTTCCTATGACTGACCAATTCAGATAGCCCGTGGCCTATTGGAGAAAAGAAGCTCAGCTCTGAGATTCTTATTCCAGGTCACACAGTGACTCGGGACATGTTTTGTGCTGGGGTTCATACTCTGTCCATGGTCCACGTTGCCTCTCGTGGGGCCGTGATAAAGACCACAACACTTGTATTAGACAGTCCTGTATTCCAATCTTCTTCTTCTGAGCTGTTTGGAAAAGCTAATTAATACCCTGGAACTTCAGTTCACTTGTCCGGAAATTAGGGAGCATAAGACTTCCATCATGGAGTTATTGTGAGGAGCAAGTGAGCTGGCGTAGGCCACATGTCCTCAACTCTGAGCCTGAAGTGTATTTAGGACCAACACATTGCATTTTACTGGTGGTGGAGTTTTTGTTATTTTGGCTGTTATGTATAGTAACTTCAAAGAAAAATTCTGCTGTAAAGTTTCCAAAGTCTTAAACAGATCAACATCTGACCTACGACTCTTTCTACAAATGGCTTTTGGAGCCCTGTGCCTTCCATGAAAAGTACTTCAAATGGAAAATCCCCACTGTTTGGGTACAATACGGATTTCCTCTGCTAGTTTAAGTATTGAACTTCAGGTATTTTCAGTAACAGAAAAGAGAAACAATAATATTTTTAAAATGTAATTTTAATTTTCTTGGGAAATAACACAATTTGAATTAGACAAACATTAGGAAGGAGAAATCTTGTGGCTGACAAGTGAGTAAAATCAAAGTACCCTGAGAAATTATATTTGGGGCTCCGATCCTCATCCAGTGTTCATGTCCAGAATCTTCTGAAACAGGCATTGCACACGAGGACTCTTTCCTGCAACTCTGGTGGGACATTGTGGTAGACATCACTGATCTCCGTTCAGGTCCTCTTTTCTGAGAACAGTGCCCCCTACTGGGAGGTAAGAATCAAAAACCTTAGTGAGGCTCTGTTGATCAAGAGCTGTATGGGGAATGCAAAGGAGGAGCCTGGCTGGGTCAGAACTGGCCCCCTGACTATGCTGTTTAAAAAGGCTGTTTCCCTGTTGCTTAGTGAGGTAGCACTGGAGACTGCCATTAGAACCAGCGGGGTCTTTCTAGTCCACTGTGTACCAACTTGCATCACAGTCAGCATATTTGTCTTTACTGATGTCATCATCTTCACCAAAACTTCATAAAGGTGGAAAAAAAAACCCTTATCACATCAAAGGAAATCTACTTGGTGATTCTAGCTAAGTCACTGATATCCAGGATAGGAAGATCAGGTAAGCAGCCACCCTGCCTTCTCACAGAAAATAATTCAAGTAGGCTTCCTCTGGTCTCTGTGTATGAGGTATTATTCAAAAAAGGACCTATTGCTGGCCTGGCCTCAGAATCCTAGGGAGATAAGACTTGCCCTAACATTTCTGAAGCAAGTTTGGAGTTTAGTGTAATTGCATTTAATTTGCATTTAATTGGGCCCCAGAGTAGCTCCAAATGTCCAAGACACTCCCAGAGTTCTCTTGGGCCTGTGCCCTGAGGAATTTCCTCAAGCAGAGTCCCTTGCAGTTTCAGTCCAGAAGCTCCCTGGAACACCAGGACTCCCAGAGCCATTTACGCCCCCTTGGAGGTGTTGAAAAGGCAGGCAGCCGAGGGGGCCTTTCCTCCCCATTTCTCAGCCACCTTGTACCTGACACTGTGATTCCAATAGGTGTCAGCCTTAACACCTAATTAGAGCAAACATTTTGTAACATCCTCTTTACCATCCTAAGATGAAGTACTTATTACACACTAAAAACAGTAATATAACATCTTAGTAATCATATAAGGGAGAAATAAAAAGAATAATTTCTGCTAAAACGATAATACGTTTGAATATGTATTCGCAAATTTTCAAAATCTGAGCATAGTAGAAGACCTAACAAAGGTACCAGACATTTGCTCCTTTGCAGGACCTCTGTGAAGGCCCGGTCTGCTAGTGCAGGACCACATGGTCCGGGACCCAAAACCACCTTTGGTGCTGCCGTGAGGCGAGCCACGGTACTGTCCAAAATGGGGTACAAGCCTCAGAAATCTCAAACACTGCAAACTCTTTCTTCGACTTACATGGTGGTTGAGTTTCTGCAAAATTAATATCTGATAAAAGATACTTTGTGTTTATATGTAACAGAGTTATGCTCTAGGCTCTGGCCATCATGCATAGGTATTGTTCCTCCTGGCTCTTGGGAGGGACGTGCAAAAAAAGCAGGAGCCATGGAGGGACTGTCTCACATGTTTTAAGACATGTAGCATTCCTGCTTCTCCACGTCATTGTGACAATCAAGTGCTGGTTGAACAAATTCTGTTCTTCATGGATTGCACAAGTAGGAATTTAAGTATGCACAATTGAATCCATAGCCCACTTGGCTGTTCTTAATGACAGTCATGTTGCCAGCTGACAGTCAGCTGGTACCTCTGCCAAAGTGATAGAGAATCGTCTTCTTATTTTAATAGCCTTTTTAAGGTGCTGGCCTGTGTTCAGGTTGGAGCTCAATACTCAGGGCATTTCCCTCAGTTCTAGCCCATTATAAAAGTGCGTTTGCACCCTCAACCCCAGCCCTGTGCCTGCCACCTCCCCCCTTCACTGACTTGGTGCTGGTCCATGTGGGCTGCACCCAGGCTGAGATGGTGAAGACTTGTCATCTAGGCCAAGCCTTAAGGACCAAGCCCCTTTGATATTTGCGCTGTCCATTCCAGGAAGAGCCTTTTGACTAACAATGTTAAATTCTTTTTGTCTAGTCATGAATCTTTCTCTAGAAAGAGCCTCTCAGGCACCAATAAATCAAGCCCAATGACATTAGCAGACAAATGGAATTAAAAGTGGGTCAGGTGCCCATTTGTTCCAGCTCTCATTTGGGGCAGTGGAGGAATGATAGGTGTTTTAATTCAGAGGGAATCTACCTGTTAGCTGCTTTGCTCTGCCAGTCATCCCTCCTGGAAATGGCTTGGAGGGGCCGGGCCTCCCTCTGGCTCAGCGAGGGAGCTCTGTGTCCTGTTCTTCGTCCTGTCCTGCTCTTAGTCCTGCTGCCAGGACCTTTCCGATCAGGCTCCTCCCTGTCTGTCCGAGGTCTGGCCACTCCTTCTCTTCATACTTAATGCCCCAGCAGCCTGAAGTGGCTCAATAATGCCCAAGTCTTTACCCAGACATCCCTTCTGTGTGGGATGCCCACCCTCCCCACCTCCCGATTCCTTTTTGACATTGCAGCTCAGACAAGGCCCCCTCCCAATGCCTCGCTTTACCACCCTCGGCTTTTTAATTAATCCCATGGGGTTTTGTGCAGGTTCTGCATATTTTACAAGCTTCCGTGGTTGTATATAATTTATCGTTTAATTACTTGTCTCCCCTGTTACTCTGGGAGTGCCTTGCAAGCCAAACCCGTATCTTTTTCTAAATAAACTTCAGTCTTTAGAACAGTTTTAGATTTATCAAAACAAATTGCAAAGGTAGTACAGAGTTCTCATATACCACCACCGCCGGTGTTCCCTGTTATTAATTTCTTACATCAGTTTAGTGTTTGTTACAATGAACGAGCCACTGTGATATATTATTTTTAGCTAGATCCATACTTCATCCAGATTTCTCTAGTTTTTACCTGAGAGCCGTTGGTTGTTATTGTTCTAGAATCCGCCACATTCCATTTAGTTTCCGTGTCCACACTTCTTTTGGCTGTGAGTTTCTCAGACATCCCTGGTTTTTGATACCTTGAATTTTGAGGTGTAGCAGTCAAGTATTTTGCTGAATGTCCTTCATTGTGATGTGTCTGATGTTTTTCTCATGAGTTGGCTAGAGTTTGGGTTTCGGTGAACTTGGTCATTTGGGTGAGTTAGTGTCTGTCAGGTTCCACCCCTGTGAAGTTGTGGCCCCCCTCACCCTTTTCCATACTGTGCTCTTTGGAAGAGAGTCACTGTGTGTGGGCCACAGTCAAGGAGTGGGGAGCTGTGCTTTAGTATTTGCCGAGTTGTCTGGAATTCTTCTGCATGGCAGATTGGTCTCTTCTCCCTCATTTACACATAGGTCTTTATATCATCGATACCGAGTGCTTAGCACAGGACTGCATGAGTAGTAAGCACGTAGTACAGTCTAACGGTGCTTGTCTTCTGAGCATCCCTTGTAAATCTGTCTCAATATGAACACAACCATGCTAACTGCAGCCTCAATGATAGAAATACTAAACTAGGAAATGCTATTTTAGAAGCACTATTCTAGGTGTTTTAGTTCATTTAACCCTTACAACAATTCTATCAGGATGATACTGTTATCATCAAAGAGGATTTTTTTAAAAAAACTAGGGTCACATAGCTAGTAAGTGGGAAACAAGATTTAAATCTAGGCTGGCCGATTCCTGAGTCCACACTCTTGAAGCTATAGAGGCTGGAGTGCCTCTTTGGTCTTTGTTCCAATTACTTTGGCCTTGCTGCAGTGAGCGGATCCCCTAGAGAGTGTCCAGCCCGTGGCCCATGGGCTGCATGCGGCCCAGGATGAATGCAGCCCAACACAAAATCATAAGTGTACTTAAAACCTTATCTTGTTCATCAGTTTTTGTTAGTGTTTGTGTATTTAATGTGTGACCCAAGACAACTCTTCTTCCAGTGTGGCCCAGAGATGCCAAAAGGTTGGACACCATAAGGTTCAATATGCAAATAGTCCCTAGCTGAAAGTCCTCCATTCAGTTTATCTGCTAATGTCAGAGTCTTCTGGTTTACACCGAATTTCCCTCTAAATCCGTGAGGCTTCCAAATCACACTGGAGCAGAAACCCTTAAGAAATCATTAGAGGCTTCTAACCTGAAGTTTTCTTTGGAACACTGACCGAATTCTCCAAGATAGAGTCCAGTCCCCAGTGCAGTGCCCTGGAAATGGGCAGACTCTACTCAGCAGTTGTGAACAAGAGGAGCTGCCTTGGCTCCTGGTCCTAACATTTTCCACACCTTAAAATAGGACGCATGGCTTTTGATGGGTTATAAGAAAGGCACAATATGAAAGCTCAGTTATTGGAATTTCCTGGATAATTCGATAGTGCATGTTAAGAATAGTCCAGCCTATTTAACATTGGAACTGTGATAGCAAATCAGTGTATACGGTGAACATAGTAATTGTGTGTGAGTTGAGGACATATGTATCAGCCCAAAACATCTTATCTGTTTATTTTCTATGGTGCACGAACCTGAACATTAGGGAGTAATTCCCTTGGGTTTTGAATATCCCACTGTGATGATGATTAAAATGGGTGGGTTAATGCTTTTGTTGTCTGCCATATATCTGGATTCCAGGGTGAAATCAGCCATTGTAAATGAGGAAAGGAGAAACAAAAAAAAATAGAGAAGAAACTGACATTTTTGCATTAACCAGCTGCTATTCTTTAGTAGCAAAGAATGATGGAATCTTCCACAACTTATTTTGGTACAATCTGTTTATGTACTGAGTAATAATATCCCAAAATAGAATCTACTCTAAGCCCAGAGTATAACAGAGATTTTAACAGTTTATTTTTAACTCCATTTAAAAATACAACCACTAATATCTCCCCAACATGATCTTATATTTTGAACTTACAGGCATAGGAATATGAGAATAAACTGCTTCAGTCATGTAGTTCCTTTTGGGCCTCTTTTGAATTGCAAAGACTTCAAACCGCTCATTGAGCCATTGGTGTTATTATTATTATTCCTCACCTGATAATATGTTTTTTATTGCTCTTAGAAAGAGAGAGAGAGACATCAATGTGAGGGAGAAACATTGATCAGTTGCCTCCCATAAACACCCTGATGACAGGCCATCGAATCGGCATCTAGGCATATTCCTGATGAAGAATGACACCCGCACCCTTGTGGTGTACGGGACGACACTCCAACCAACTGAGCCACCAGCCACGGTTCCTTGAGCCTTTTAGACGCCCCCGTGGGACAGTCCAGTTTGTTTGCCATCAAATAAATGTGCTAAGCTCCCCCAGGTGCAGGCAGCTAGGAGTAGCTCAGATAAAGAAAATTCTTTATGCAAAATCACTTGTTTTACTCATCCTTTATTTTATGTTATTTTATTTTATTTTATTTGGTTTGGTTTTGTTTTGCTTATCCTGTAGAGATGATTTATTGGGAAGGCGGTGTTCAGGAGGCTGCAGATAGTGGTGGCACAGAACCAATGGCTCTATTACAACACTCCTGGCAGCTAACAATGATATATAAGGAGAGAGGGAGGTGTCTTCCCTTTATTCCTCCCCACTTCCCACTGAGCTTCATGATCATTTTCTTGTCTTCCTGCTTTCAGGATGAGTTTAGGCCATCATGAAGGGGGCTTCACATAGCTTTTCTATTTGGTTTAAGTCCTCGAGTACATCAGGTACATTAACTTGTTTTGTCTTGATAACATCCCTGTGATACTGTTGTTTCCCCCTATTTAGAGGAAGCAGCTGAGGCACAGAGAGGTTGATTAATGTGCCCAAGTTTGCACAGCTAATAAATAAAAGAGTTGGAATTTGAACTCCAGTAATTTAACTTCAGAGTCCATGCTTTTAACCAAGACACCATGCTGCCCTGGCAAATTTGTTGGTGTGAAGTCATAAACAGGGTTTCTGTGCGTCACCTGCCATGGAGACTTACACTCTCTATTTTGTGTGGTGCCAATGCAACTATGGTGAAAACCTCAGCTATTCTAGTTATTTCAGTTCTGTGTCAAAGCCATGTCTTACAGAAGCTGGTGCCGTTTACCCTGTCAGGGAAAAGGAGTGCGTCTGCACGGGAACATCAAAACATCTTTCAGAGGACTTCTGTATCCTAAAAATAGTCAGAGATGTGGAATAGCCTAAAGCACAAGGATGTTTGTCATGGTGTAATTTATGAGGGCAAAAAAGAGGAAAAATGGGTGGTTCCCCTGCCCCTAAATGGGAAATCAATTTAATTATTTTATTATGAGGAAAACATATATTTCATATTTACCATTTGCCAGGCACTGTTGTAAGTAAATATTAACTTATTTAAAGCTCAGCAAAATCTTGTGAAGTGATATTATTATCTCCAGTTTGCAGATACAGTACCTGAGGCCCAGGGAAATTGGGGAGTTTGCCCAGTGGGACGCAGCCAGGAATTTAACCCCGGCAGGCTGGTTCCAGAGTATCGGCTTTAACCACTTTGCTCCTGGAGGCTTGGGCGCAACTCGAGTAGTGTTTTTTGAGAAATTCTGTTTTCTGTTTGTTCTCTTTCATTGTTTGCTCTCTCTTTTTCCTTGCCTTCCTTCAGGTTACTGTAATTCAATTTTGATTCATCTGTAGTGTCTTTGAGTATTTCTTTTGGTCTCTCTATATTTTTATTGCTCTAGGTGTTATGTCCTATATACACAACTAATCACAGTCTGCGGGTGTTGACATCTGCCACTTTGAGTGAAGTGTAGATGCCTCTTTGCTCTCCCTGTACTCTCTGCCACTCTGATTGGCTTAAATGTTTCCTCTACACACAGTGAAAGCCACAGCAGGCATCGTTAAACTTTCCGTTTCAACGATCAGACAGATTTAAGAAACTCATGAGTGGACAAAAATACTACTGTATTTACCCATACTTTCGATTTTTTTCTGTGTTCTTTCATTCTGATTTTCCAAGATTTTTTTATCGTTTTCTCTCTGTTAAAAAATTTTCCTTTAGCCGATCTTTTATAGTAGGTCTGCTGGTGACAATTTTTTGTTATTCTTCCTCTGGAAATACCTTGATGTCTCCTTTGTGGGTAAATGATATTTTTGCTATTTATAGAACTTGATATTGATAGTTCTTGTCATTTAGTACCAGAAAAATGTAGTGCCACTTCCTTCTGGTCTTCACTGACTCTGATGAGAAGTCTGGTTCATTCACATTGTTTCTCCCCCGTAGCTAATGCAGCATTTCTCTCAGGCTGCTTTCAAGCTTTTTTGGGGTGTTTTTTTTTTGTCTGTAGTTTTCAGAAGTTTAACCATCATACAGCTTGGCATAGATTTATTTAGGTGTATCCCGTCTGGGTTTCTTTCAGCTTCTTGTATTGGTAAGTTTATGTCTTGCCAAATATAGGAAAATTTTAGTTCTGCTTTTTTTGGCTACTTTTTCAGCCCACTCTCTTTCTTCAGTTTTCCTGGACTTCACTGACACGGATGTCCATTTTTTGTTATAGTCCCACATACCTGTGGCTGTTTGTTTATTTTTTTCTGTATGTTTTCTTTCCGTATGTTGTTCAGGTTGGGTAATTTCTATTGTTTAATTTTTAACAGTAGATTTTTACTAACTCTTTTTTTCTGTCTTCATTCTGCTGTTGAGCCTATCCACTGAGTTTCTGATTTCATTTATGGTGTGTTTTAGTTCTAAAATTTCCATCTGGTTCTTCTTTGTCTTTTTTTTTTTTTTTTTGCTGTGACTTTCTGTATTTTCATTTGGCTCAAGCATATTCATAAGCTCACTGAAACATTTCTATGACGGCTGCTTTAAAATCCTGGTCCGATAATTCCAACATTTATGTCATCTTTGCACTGGCACCTGGTGATTTTCTTTTCTCATTTGGTCGAGATCTTCTCTGTTCTTGATATGAGTGATTTTTAGTTGAAACTTGCACATATGTGCTGTTATAAAACACTGGATCTTATTTAAATAGTATATTTGAGAAGACTTTTTTAAAAAAAATATGGAGACTTGGGGCTCCAAGCAGGAAAAAACAAAATCCATAGGTCCTCTTAAAGCCTGACATCATTATTTGTACAGTGTCCCTTCTGCCACATTCTACTGGCAAAGCAACCTGCAGTGTCAGCCCAGATTCTAGGGGAGGGAAAATCAAACTCCATTTCTAGATGAAGGAAGTGGCAGAGTCACATTGCAAAGGGCATGTGGGAGGGGAGGGATGGTTGTGGCCATCTTTGAAAATAAGTTGCCACATTAATAGTTATTTTATGGAATAGGTAGCCTTATGGAATTATAGATTACTCTTATCTCATCAATTATTATTTCTGTGTTTTCTAGTTTCCTATATTAAGACAATTCTCCCTTTAACAGTAGAAAAATATGTCAAAAAAACCAAAAAGGTTATGCAAGTGTCAAATCGTTCTATAGCAAGTTCTCTGTGCATGGAATTCAGTAATTGTGAGCTTTACTCTTTGAAAATGTAGGATGTTTAAAGGTAATGACTGGGATGACTCCAAACACTTGGAAATGATGTTCTGCATGCGTATCTTTGAGCCTGATTTTCCAGTTTAAAGCCTGGGAAGATGCTTGCTCCACACCTGTCATCCTCATCTTTACACAAGGTGAGGCAGGGGAGAATGCTCAGAGCCTTCTCACCTGCAGGGAAGCGGGGCAATGGCAGATGCTGGACGTCACTGAAAACGTTCCCACCCACCCACCCCAAATCCCTCCATGTGAACTATTGGCACAGGTAGGAAGCATGCTTGTGTCTCTGCACCATGTAGCTACCATGTCCATGAACATAGCAGCAACTTTGTTTTTCTGGGTATGCTCTTAGGGAGGACAAGGCAATAGAAAGAGATACTCCAGCTTCTTCTTAGGGGCAAATTCAGGCCCTATAAGTGGACCACAAGCTTCTTATGGCTGGAGGCTGACTGCACACAACAGCAGGTGTTGTAAATGCATCTGGAATTGGATTTTAGATACCGTGAGAATTCACTACATCAGGGGAAGACTTAGGAAATAATTTTTTAAATCTTGGATTATCGTTGCTAGTGCAGCACTGTGCACTTTTCAGAATGGTTTCATCCTGCTTTTACTCTTCACGTGACCTTCGGGGTCTTACCCAGAAAATGGAGCTACTGGCATCTGCATGGTTGAGCATTTGAACTAGATAACATCTACCAGTTCGGGTAGACTTGAAGGTTTGGGGGTTTTGCTTTTTTTTAAGAGTTAAATATGATGATACATGTGAAAACAGCATTTTATATTTTATAATAATGTTCCAACATTAACTGTTACTATCGTTATCCTTTTAGACACAGCATGCACAATTTGTTTTAATTTGACAATGAACATACTGAGATTTGCAGAGGTTAAGCAACTTGCCATTTGTTAAACAGTGGAATCTGGCTTCAACCTCCATCTTGTGGCTCATATTTCAGCAAACTTTATGTTACTATTATTATTCCAAATTACTTTAGGGCTTTGGAACATTCCCAGATGCACTTGGTAGACTCTATCAGGCCTTGCATCTCTGTTAAGTGTGTGTGAGGATAAGGTTGCATGTTTCTTAATGCATCATTTACATCAGGAGTCAGCAAACTGCAGCCCATGGGTCAGGTCCACACCACTTGTTTTTGTAATGGAACACATCCACATTTATTCATTTAAGTATCGTCTGTGTCATACCACAAAGGCAGGGTTGAGAAATGGTGACAGGGGCTGCATAGCCTAAAATGTGTATCACTTGACCTGTTATAGAAAAGGTTTGGTAACCCTTGGCTTTTACTGTCACCTCAAATATTATAGAACTAGTGTCCATAAAGAATATTCCAGAGTTCATAATAACATTAACAGGTGCCCTTTTTAGCTCTCCACCCCCAGCTAAATCAAGGTGAGCAAATGGAGTCTTTTAATTTTGCCTGTTTCCTGCCCGGGAGAAGCTTGGGCATCTTATCACTGGAAGTATTCATTCCTCAGAATCCCTTTGACCTGAGCTTCACTGCACATCAAAAGAGGAAGGAAGGGACCTTGACACATGCTGTTCAGCATCCTCACTCAAAAGATGAGGAAACTGAGACCGGAAAGGAGAAGTGCTCTCCTGAAGGTAGGTGGCAGTGGGTTGTTAGATTAGAGCCTGGTTATCTTGATTTCTAGTGGTTCTGCTATGCTGAAAACTGAATTAGACTGAGTTCCATTTCCCTACTCGTGGGTTGCAAGTGTGCATTTGCATGCAGGTGCTCCGTGCTGGGTAAAAAAAGGCCATAGGAAGATTAAAGACATCACCCAGAAAGTTCATGTTAGGATTTGCAGCTCTTGAGCCTAAATACGTAGACAAAGCATCTCCTTCATTTGCTAAGAAAAATTACAAACAAAGAACAGACTGCACTACTCATCCTGGTCTGTTTTGCCCCCAAATTCCCTGATCTCTGATTCCCTCATGGCTAAGTACAGTGTTGATGTTACTGTCTGACCTGATGTCAGAGGGCTCAGAAGACAAGACCAAGCCTGTGACAGCTGCTCAAACAGCTTAAGTGAGTTCATGGAGGGAGGGAGTTCAGGAAGGGAGAGGCTAGGTTCTGCTGTGGTTTCTGAGTTTCTTTGCATTATTTGTGTGTGAAGATAAGCTTTTTAATTTATTGATTCATCAATTATTTGGAATTTATGTGGTTGTATTATTGAGAAAACCCAAACATTCTGTGTTTGAGGCACCTGGACCTGCCCACTGGATTGATGATGTTTTATGGCCCAGTTCACCTGCACAAAGAGCTTTGCCCCTAAAGGTAATTGGACTCAGCAACACTCCAATGGGAAACTAGCTGGGGCCAAAAAAGGCCCACCAGGCAGGCAGGTAAGGTAACAGGAAAGGTCCTGGAAAAGACATGACTAAGGGAGTGATATCATTGGGTAGGCCATTAAAAAAAACTACAACAATAATGACTTTTTAAAGGGATGTAACCTTTATGTGACATTGCTGATCACTCTCAGGACTGGGCATGGAATATGGTGTCTCTCTGCCCAGCATCCCTTCCCTTGTTCTAGTAACACCACCTCTGTCCTTTAGGGTGCTCATCACTCTTCACTCCTTGTGGCCTGAATGGGGTTTTCCCTCACAGGGCTCTTTTCCTCTGAATGTGGATGTAGTCATATGACCCAGGCTAGGCCAATTAGATTTCTCCCTCATCAATTTACACCTTGAAGGTGGGCAGGGCAGAGACCCAAGCAGGAATGCTCACCCTGCTCTGGAGATACCCAAACCAGCCCTGGGCGCAGTCCTCCCGAGGCCCAGTTGCTCTCTCTCCAGTATTTTGAGCTCATGCAGTATTATTTTAATTAATTAATTAATTTATTAAGTTAGTAGTTTTCTGTTTTTGTTGTATAGAATGTTTAAGTAATACCCAAGGCACAACGTATCTGGGCCTAACATATATGTTTGTATCTACTATGTAGTATGTGTATATGCATGTAGGTGTGTATTATCAGTTCTGTTGCATGCATGAGGAAATGGAAATGAGAGAAAGTTTAGATCAGAGATTTACACTGCCAAGATTTACTCTGGTAATGAGGGAAAGAACTAAGGTCGGAGCTCAAGATTGTGCTATCCCAGGTCCCTGACATCACAGGGCCTCTGAGTGCAGCAGGCAGCTGAGGGCGGGTACAGGAAGCCCAGGTCTCAGCAAGCACCCTGGAGAGCTCTGGGGAGTTAGTCGCTCTCTAGGGAACTGGAGCCTCGCATCTATCCTGCCCCTCTTCCACTGTTTTTGATTTTCTGGGAGCAGTTACATTTCACTTG
>PVKM010023455.1:0-21154 GCA_004027735.1 Carollia perspicillata | reverse complement strand
GTGGGCCCAGAGGAGACAGCTTCCAAATTCTGGGCACTGAGGAGGGGTCAGGTGGGTGGTTAAATACATTGCAACAAAGTGGGGAGGGGAGAGATCTCGTGATACAAGCAGGAGATACGTAATTGTGAAAGCCAAGGACACAAGAAAGGAAGGGAAGTGGTCCCGGACCCAGGACAAAGGAACAGCAGGGGAGCATCCAGGGTCCCGGGCAGGAAATCAGCTAACTAGTCAACAGGTGATACTGAAGCTGGGAAGCCAGCAGGGAGCCATCAGGGGCTGATGCAGAGTGCCAGCTTCAGTTTTTATCTATATTTTTAAATTTCTACTACAACTTAATGTCTTCATCAAAATCCCAAAGTCCCTTAAAACACCCACAAACACACAGAGTTCTTCTAACCCCCTTTGCCCAGTCCAAGGTACCGTATCTCAGGAAAAGAAATAGAAAGCCGCATGGTAATTCTCTGCTAAAGCCACGTGGTAGTTTTCTGCTAAAGCTGCATGATGATTCTTCTCATGGCTGTGAGGGCGGGCAGCGGTCCCCGACTCTGGCCAAAAGCGAGTGGTTCTCCCTGCTAAAGTTACATGGTGATTCTCTTTCACAGGTCTGCCAGAGTCCCCATTCTGGCGAAAAGCCAGTGGTTCTTCCTTTATGTTAACAAAGACTGAAGAGCAAACTGAAGGAGCCCTTGAAAGAGGGCGGAATTGATTTTTTAGAACTTTTCTTCCCTCTTTATAGAGGCTCTGGACATCTGGAGAATGTCCATGAGTGGTTAAGTAAAAATAAAATTAAAAAACAAAACTAAATCTTTTTTCTTAACTCGGGTTCCTAGCGCCTTGAGAGCTTGTTTTAATCGACTAAGAAATATCTCATTATTTGAAAATGCTTGTCCCATGATTGGGCCTTACCTGGCCGATTTCGCTGTCGAGGAAGGGGCTTCCGAATCTGCCTCGCTGTTGAGTAGCCGCAGCGATTCTTGCTGGGAAGTCACTGGTGGGAACGGCGCTTTGCTCAGACAGGCTATCCGGAACCCACGTTGGGCACCAATTGCCCTGGCCTGCAGAGCGTCAACGAGGATTCGACCACCTATATGGAGCAAATGAGTGAGGGAGACAAGAGGTGCAAAGAATGGCAGCAAGACAATAAGTTCTGATCAAGCTGCAAAATTTTATTTCCGGGTAAAGACTTATAAGAGGGGGAGAAGGGGGAGTGTATCGCTACTTGATTGGTAAGGGGTACACAAAGGAGTACTTCTTGATAGGTTACTGCGCGCATGCCGGGGTACGTCTTATACTCTGATTGGTAGCCTGTGTTCGTACTCTGTGCATGCTCTTGGCAGGGGCTGGGCTAGCTGTAACTGGCAACAAACAGGAAGACCACCCGCTGTGTTTTGCAGCTTCTGAGGAGTGTAAACCCCTCAAGCTGATCGCATCAGCCGAAAAGGCCAGATTTGTCCAGCCCAGGTTCCCGACAACAGGGGTCATGCCATTTTTGGACAAAAACTGCTGAACACTCAGCACAGTGTGGGCAAGTACACACGTAAATCACCCATTGTGAAATAGGCTAACATGCTAAAAGAGTCTTCAAAAAAAATTCACTGAAGCTGAGTGCAACCTCTCACAATAACACCAGCTGGTACACTGATACAGATGGGTTCCTAGAACACTCACCTAGTGAGGGAAGTCTGTACTAAAGTGGGCCCATCCTCCAGAAGATAATTCTAGGTTTTGGGGAGCCCCTCTCATATAAGCCCATACAGCAGCGACATAACTCCCTTTTGTCTATTCAATAAGTATTTTGTGAGAGTCCAGTAAGTATCGTTCATTGCTCTAGGCTCTGGAACTATTGAACAAGAGAGACAAAACCATGTCTATTTCCAGCCTGGATGATATCTTGGGACAATTGTTTTTAAAGACAGTGCTTCTGGTGAATAAATAGAGGTAGACTAGACTTTAGGGAATTCACCCACCTCAGCTAGGCACCCATGTATTGATTTTCATGGTGGCCCCAGGCAAGCGAATTGACTTCAAGGGGCTTGTGTTTTAGTGGGAGCATACAGACAATAACCAAGCAAACACAAAATAATTATAAAGGATGATACAATCAGAAAATCTGAATCAAGAAAGACTTCTACAGATACTACAGTCAGGAAAGTTTCTCTAAGGAGAAGGCAATTAAGCTGAGACATGAAGTATAGGAAGGAGCCAGCTGTGAAATAAGCTGTGGTGAACGCATTGCAGTGAAAGAGAACAGCATATGCAATGGCCTTGAAGCAGAAATGCAGCTGGCGTTATTGAAGAACAGAAGTAGGTCGATGTGGCTGGAGTGCTGTGAGTGAGTGGAAGAGCAGGATGCAGTGAGGTTGGGAGTGGTAATGTCCCTACCTGTAGGATTCGGTGGGCTTTGATAAGACGTTGATTATAGTCAACATTAGTACACACTTAAATTGTTTTTTTACTCATTTATCCATTTATTCAGTCATTTATTCAGTAAATATTTATTGAGCATCTGTACAAGTAGATGGGCCAGGAGCTGCAGTAGGTATCAGAAATATTTTATATATATTATATATGATATACAATACCATATATAATATGTTATATATATTATATATTTCATATATATAATATTGGGTTGGCCAAAACAACTGTATGGTTTTTTCCATAAAATAAAAGACAGATTTTTTCAATTTTCACCGATAACTTAACTGATTTGGATATTTTGAGTATGTCAGCTATCTTCCATGTGGTATAGTGTTGACTGTTCTCAATTAATATCTCGATTTGATCACTATCAACTTCAATTGTGGAGCATCGTCCAGCAAGAAATACCCAGCATGAAACTTCACAAACCACTTTTGACACATTCTATCAGTCACAGCCCCTTTTCCACACACTGCACAAATCTTTGTTTGCATTTCAGTTGTGCTTTTATCTTTCTTGAAATAATAAAGCATAATATATTGGAAATGTTTGCATATTTTCTTCCATCTTCAATATTAAAATGGCTACCAAAAATTTAATAATTTTGGTCAATTCTTTTAAGTACACACTTTTGTGACAGCTGTCACAACACAATCCAACAAAATTGTTTCGAATGAAGTTAAAGATAACTAAGCAGCTCTGTAGTCATCTAGCAGGAAAAAACAGATCTTTTTGGCCAACCCAATATATATGCTGACATTTCTCTTTTTCCACCAGTTTTACTGAGATATAATTGACATACGAAATTAAAATTTTGTTGAGGGTAAGGCTCGTGTTAGGTTTTCTTTCCACGATTAAGAAAAAAGACTTTGAGCAAGTTGAGATTGAGAGGCTGTGGGAAATGGATTTAGATGTGCCCAGGGGACAGTGCTTTATGTGGAGTGACAGTGCACAAAGTGACTTCACACTTGTGAGCATAAAAATAGTCCCTGAATCCCAGATGGGAATGATACTCCCTGGGGAAAGGAAGAGAACTGTGGACAGCGCCTTCAGGCACATTAAACTTCAAGAAGCATGATACAGAAGAAGCACTGCAACAGCAGAAGAGCTTGACCTCTGAAGACAGAGGACCCTGGGTGTGAATCTGTTACTCAGAGAGTTACTAGCCTCTACGAGTTTTAAGTTAGTCGCATAAATTGAGGATTAAAAACACCTACCTTATAAGGTTGTTCTAAAGATTAAATGAGATAACATGTGCAAAGTATTACTGTGTCTGGCCCTTTGAAGGTACTCAATAAATTTCAAACATGCACACACACACACACATCCCTAAAAGGAAACTGAAAAGGAATTTCTAAAGCAGACAGAGAAAAGTCTGTGTCAACGAAGCCAGTTGAGGAGACAATTAAAAGATGAAAGTAACACTGACAGGTGTGGCTCAGCTGATTGAGCATCATCCACAAAGCTAAAGGTCACCAGTCTGATTCCCAGTCTGGGCACATACCTGAGTCGCAGGTTCAATTCCAGGTCGGAGCGCATTTGAGAGGCAACCAATCAACATTTCTTTCTCACATCGATGTTTTTGTCCCTCTCTTTCTCCCTCACTTCCCCTTCTCTAAAAATAAATAAAATCTTAAAAAAAAAAAACAGATGAAGGTAGCCCTGACTGGTATGGCTCAGTTGGTTGGGTGTTGTCCAGCCTAGTCAGGGCACATGCCGGGGTTGCAGGTTCAGCTGCTAGTCTGGGCATGTCTGAAAGGCAACCAGTCTGTTTTTCTCACACATCAATGTTTCTCTGCTCTTTCTTTTTCTCTTCCCCTCTCTCTAAAATCAAGAAGCAGGTCCTTGGGTGAGGAAATGAAAAAAAAAAGAAAAGAAAGAAGTCTGTGGTGTTAAATGCCACAAAGAGGTTTTTGTGGGGTTGTTCTTTTTTAAGCTAAATTTTACATTTTGACATCTAGCGCAGTAATTAAGATTTGACTTTCTGGCCTTCATTAATGTGATGTCACTAGAGAGATCAGATTAGCCCTTTGAGACATGTAATTAGTAGAGAGACTGAGCTCAGTGTTGTTCGGGAAAGGAAATCACAACACGAGGGTCTGGTTGTTCTGGCATTATTATACTGAGTAAGTAAGAGGGGCCTGAAAAGTGTCCTCTGAATCTGCCAGTGGTAACTTTGGAGGAGTGCTTTCAGTGGCATGGTTGATGTGGAAAGCCTTATTACTATCATTTGAGAAATGATGAGATTTGAGAGTGGAAATATGGAACATACCTCCTCTGGTAGAGGGTTGGCTCAGACCAAAAGAGGACGCACAAAACAGTAACTGAAGTGGAGCATGGGATCAAGTTTGCTTCTTTGTTGAAAGATGCAAAACACACATGACTACATGCTTGGGAAGAAAAGTTAAAAATATAGAAAAGAATGATGGTTGGTATATAAGGCAAGAGGTTGTAGGATCCAGAACACAAGTAGAGAGTGCACCCCTTTTGCTGTGAAATGAGAAGGAAATATGAATCAGTATAAATGTCATAAACTTTTAAGAATGGAGGTGGAGAGTTTGAATTTCTCATGATGTACTGTACTGTATTTGCTCTGAGCAGTTACAGATGAGATTGAGGGGCAAGAAGTTCAAGGAAAGGAGTGTAAGACCTATAAAATTAGAAAAGTGGTTGATTGGTTTGATATCAGCCAAAATAAATTCTGAATGCTATAGCTTTAAATCCACAAATCTTGTCACAGAGTAAATAAAATGACTAAGTATAAAAGAGGAGCTCTTCTGAGCAATTTTTGAAACTAGCTCTTTGGAAGGTAAAATTTCAGTCTGAAGCTTTGCTGGGGGGAAAAAAGACAAGTGGGGTTTAAACTACAGGGTGGGTATGTACAAGGGGAGGCAAAATAAACAGAATTATCTTCTGGAGGGCAGGGCTCTTGTAATACAGGCTTCCCCTACTAGGTGAGTGTTCTAGGAACCCATCTGTATTAGTGTTCCAGCTGGCATTGTTTTGAAAAGCTGTGTTTGGCTTCAGTGAATTTTTTTTAAGACTTTCAGAGCTTTTGCCCATTTCATGATGGGTAATTTGCAAGTGCACCTACCCACACCACACTGAGTGTTCTGCAGTTTTTGACCAAAAACAGCATGACCCCTGTACCCTAACCTCCCTATTCACCCAATCTCACCCCTAGCAACTTGTTTTGTTTCCCCAGATGAAAAAAGTCCTCAAAGGGAAACATTTTTCTAGGGTGGAAGAGGTGAAACAAAAAACAGCAAAGCTCTAAAAGTCATCAAAATCAACAAGTTCAAAAACTGTTTTGAGTAGTGGAAAAAATGTCTCCATGGGTGTATTGCATCAACTGGAGAGTATTGTACTTTGAAGATGACTGAAGTTTAAACATGTAAGAATAAATACACTATTTTTACATTTAAATAAATTCCATTTTGGGGGGTCCCCCTTGTATAGTCCAAAACTAAAGTCATGGATCTCATTCCTCAAGGGTTCAGAGATTAGCACAACGACAGAAAAACTCCCTCTGACTGCTGCTCCATTATCATTTCACCGTATTGGTTTCCCAACAGCTTTGTTGCAGACACCCTCTCTGCTCATGGTTAGGAACTTCCTCGTCCAAGGCCACCCCCAGAAGCTTTTGTTCCAATAACCTTCTGAATTGTACCTGGATCTCCAGTATTACTAATCAGTCATTTAAAAAAAAATACTTTAGGGACAAAGAAACTATTGTGCACCATTATGGAGTGACCCTGACCTTATTTTAACTCAAAAGTGCAGTGACATAAACAGCACACACACAGAGCAGTTTTACCACTATACTGGGAAACTTGTGAAATAGGCCTCAATATGAGCATGGAGTCGTTTTCAAGGTCACTGTTTCAATAAGGAAAAATTGAGCTGAAGTAAGCAGATTTGCTAATTTTTTTTTCAGATTTGCTAATGTTATCAGCCTTCTCTCTGCAACAGGCTGAGCATATCATAAATTATTCACGTGTTGATGAGTTATTCTGGTTGCCATAATAACATGCTGGCTACTGCTCCATGTCTAGCTCATCCTCAATTTATTTTAACAAAAGAGCACTCTTACCCTGAATAGGGCTGCCTGTCCCTGGAGAGAGATTTTTCTGTACATAATAAATTAAAGCCGCCTAGAAAGCTGCCTTGACTCCTTGGGTTTTCAGTTTCCTCCAGCCTGTTGACAGCGTTATCCGTTTTACCACAGGGTGGCGCACGCAAACCCCCCAAAACGCAGCGCGGCTGAGTCCCAGAGCTCGGCAGAAATCGTCATCTAGTGCAACTCACTCCCTTCACAAACAGAAAGCTGAGAGTGAAAGAAAATGAGCAAACCACAGGGCGGCTTTGGCTAGCACAGGATCAAAGTCCATATCTCCACCTTGTCAGTCCCAAATTCATCCCACCAAAAGGCAGTGGTTTACAAACCAACACAAACAAGCAGGCAAACAACAGAAATGCCCTTTTTTCCCAATAAAATTTTACAAAGAAACACAGACTTCTTCCAACCTCCACACACTTTTCCCCCAACCCTTCCAACATGATAATGGAGTCTCCGCGGTGGAAAGATTTTTCCCTGAGGCATCTTTGAGGAATCACCAGGCTCCTCAGTTTGAAACCTATCAATATGGCGATATCAACTTTGAAACAGGAGGTGTAAAAAGTGATTGCCCTACTGAATTTCTCTCTCAACCCATAACTTTCTGTCCACTGCACTTCCACTTCTCTCACAGCCACTAAACCTCTTGGACCTTCACCTTGCTGATTCCCTGCCTTTGCCTCCTGCTGCTGCTGAATTCCACCAAGGAACCCAGTGACTGATCCAAAACCCCTTTTCAGCTCCAGCTGGCATCTTTTCCCATTCCCCTCAGAGGCGCCCAGGCATCAAGCCCCATCTTCTCCTCTGTGGCTGTTAACAAACCTGAGTCCTTACTGTGTGCCAGGTGCTGGCTGAAGAACATTACCGTACTGTCATTTTAACTGTCACAACAGTCCTACAGAACAGGAAATAGTATTTAAAGATCCCCATTGACAGATGAAAAACTGAAGCATAAAGATCACAGAGCCAGAATCTGAGCCTCACGATCTGGCCCCAGAGCTTGCATTCTTAATTCCTGAAGCTGTGGCCTCCCATGAGTGTGCTGGCAACTGTGCTTGGAAAATTGCAACTAGCAGGCATCCAGTCTCTCCATTTGCATTCCTTCTGTTTAATAATTAATCTGCATCTCCACTCATCCCTGAAACCTTCCCCTTTCTATCCATAATTTTGACGCTGATTTCTGTCGTGTCCCAGAGGATTGCCCCACCAATTGTTCTTCCTTACCCTTCTACTGAAGCTGCTCCACCGAAGCTTCTGATGAAAACTTGCCTGTCAAACCCAGTGGCTGCTCGGCAGTCCTCTACCTCCGAACCCTCTCCTGAGACACCTTTTCCAGTTGGCCATTCCCCTGACCCTCAGCCTCACTTCCATTACCTTGGGACACGAGCCTCCTCTGGTCTTCTCCTTCCAAAGCAGGTGTTCACTCTTGGTTTTTTCAATGCAGAAATTTGACCCCTTTCTCAGACCACATGACTCAGAATCTCTCATTCTGGGACTCAGACATTTGTACATTTTCAAAGCTCCTCCAGCGATTTGGCTGCACGGCCTGGGTAAGAACTATTGCTCTTAATAAGCCAGACATGGCAGGGAAATATGCACAATCCACTCACGTGAGGTATCCAAACAGTCAAATTCAGGGAGTCGAAAGCACAACAGAGGTTACCAGGGACCGTGCAGGCTCCATGCCATCACAATTTCCTTCATCAGAAATGTCTTTTCCTAAGATGGAGGCATAGGTGTAAACACTGTGCCTCCTCACACAACCAAAAGAAGGACAACAAAGATTTAGAAACAAAAACACAATCAGAACAGACAGAAAATTGAACTGCAGAAGTCCAACAACCATTCAACCAGATGAGTAAGAGGAGTGGAGTCAGCAGGAAAAGGCAGAGGTTGCCAGACCCAGGAGCAGGGAGGAAATGAGCAGAGCACACAGGGCAGTTGACCAACCATTGTCACACATTCGTTCGCAGATAAACTAGGCAAAAACAGACAGTGAGACAGACCGTGCAACCCAGGGCCCCAGCAATGGGAAATAAAGCCTAAAAACACCAATTGAAAAGGTGCCAGGGGAGACTTTCAGCCTCACAGGAGAGTTTGTTGGAGAGACCCACAGGGTCCTAGAATGTACATAAGCCCACCCACTCAGGAACCAGCACCAGAAGGGCACAATTTGCCTGGGGGAGGCAGCAGAGGGGACAAAAATCCGAGAGAGAGCAGAACAAGAGCCACTGATCCCTCTATGACCCTGCCCCCACAGACAGCATCACAACCCAGCAACTAGGTTGCTCTGCCCTGGTGAACACCTAAGACTCCGACACCCATATGTAACAGGCACCACCTGACCAAAAATGACTCAAACAGAACAGCTCAAAGCCCCAGAGCCAATACTTTTAAGTGACCAAGAGATAGCCAACCTATCAGATGCACAGTTCAAAGCACTGGTGATCAGAAAGCTCACAGAACTGGTTGATTTTGGTTGCAAATTAGATGAAAAAATGAAGGCTACGCTAACTGAAATGAAGAAAAATGCACAAGGAACCAATAGTGATGGGAAGAAAACTGGGACTCAAATCAATGGAGTGAACCAGAAGGAAGAAAGAAACATCCCATCAGAAAAGAATGAAGAAACAAGAATTCAAATAAATGAGGAAAGGCTTAGGAACTTCCAGGACATCTTTAAATGTTCCAACATCTAAATTATAGGGGTACCAGAAGGGGAAGAGGAAGAGCAACAAGTGGAAAACTTATTTGAACAAATAATAAAAGAGAACTTCCCCAATCTGGCAAAGGAAATAGACTTCCAGGAAGTTCAGGAAGCTCAGACAGTCCCGAAGAAGTTGGTCCCAAGGAGGAACACACCAAGGCACATCAGAATTACATTAGCCAAGATTGAAATGAAGGAGAGAATTCTAGAAGCAGCAAGAGAAAAGGGGACAGTCACCTACAAAGGAGCTCCCATCAGACTGTCAGCTGATTTCTCAAAAGAGACCTTATAGGCAAGAAGGGGCTGGAAAGAAGTATTCCAAGTCATGAAAGGCAAGGACCTACATCCAAGACTGCTCTACCCAGCAAAGCTTTCATTTAGAATGGAAGGGCAGATAAAGTGCTTCTCAGATAAGGTCAAGTTCAAGGAGTTCATCATCACCAAGGCCTTATTATGTGAAATGTTAGAGGGACTTATCTAAGAAAAAGAAGATAAAAAACATGAACAGTAAAAAGACAGCAAAACAACCACACCTAAAACAAAAGCAGACTAAGTGGACACCTAAAACAGGAGCAGAGCCACAGAAATGGAGATCACGTGGAAGGTTAGCAACAGGGGAGTGGGCAGAGAGGGTGGGGAGAAGGTACAGAGAATAAGTAGCATAGACAGTGGGGAGAAAATAGACAGGGAGAGGGCAAGAATAGTGTGAGAAATGTAGACGCTAAAGAACTTATGACACATGGACATGAACTAAAGGGGGGAGTGTGGGTGGGAGTGGGTGTGCAGGGTGGAGGGAAATGAAGGGGGGAAATGGGACAACTGTAATGGCAAAATCAATAAAATATATTTTAAAAAAAAGAAATGTCTTTTCCTGCCTTCCTGCCTCATGAATTCCTATTCCTACCTTGAGTTCAGCTCAGGGCTGGTGCTGGGCTAAATGGGCATTGCATTCTCTCACTCTCCCTTGGCAATCTCATTTGTTCCACAGCTGCAGCTCTTCCACACATTATTCATTCCCAACCCACCCCCAGCCCTGGCAGTGCTCCTGACTTTTGACTCAAGTTCGCATTTCCCACCACTGTCTCCCATGAGACATCCTCTTCCCTCTGGCACCTCAAAGCCAACATGTCCAAAACCTGAGTTATCCTTTTCCTTCTTTCTACTCTTCTTTTTATCCTGTATTTTCTATTTCAAAAACTAGCCTCATCATGTATTATGTGTATCAAATACTTGGAATGGTTCCTAGTACCTATTATTATTATGTGAAGGTTAATAACATTATTAGCAATAAAATTACAATAGAAATACAAAAAAAAACTTTTAGAAACATGGTAAAACTGGTGGTGAAGTGCCTACCACTCCACAGCATCTCCATATTTGAAATAACTTATTTTAAAAATCAGTCTTTTAGGATATCCAGGTAGAAAAAAGAAATCTTAGTAATGTAACTAGAAGCCAAATACTGTAATTGATTTTTCCCAGAGCACCGCTAGGCACAGTGAAGAAAATTTACTTTGAAAAGTGGAGGTTTGCCAGATGTAATGAAAAGCAGGAATAGTAAGCTACATCAGATACACAGACTAAGAGGACACAGACGATATTGGTTGAACATTTAATGTCTCTCTGAGCAAGATGTGCTGTTGATTATAGAGGAGTGGGAGTTAGTGTTTAATGGATACAGAGTTTTAGTTCAGGATAAAAAAAGTTTCAGAGACGGACAATGCTGATAATTGCACAACAATGTGAACATATTTAATGCCAGTGAACTACACACTTAAAAATGGTTAAGGTGGGCCCTCGCTGGGTAGATCAGTTGGCTGGAACACCGTCCCATATACCAAAAGGATGCAGGTTTAACCTTCTGTCAGGGCACATACCTAGGTTATGGGTTTGATCCCCAGGCAGGGCATACACAGGAGGCAACCAACTGATGTTTCTCTATCACATCAAGTTTATCTCTCTTCCTTCCTCTGTCTAAAACAAACATATCCTCAGGTGAGGATTTTTAAGAAATGGTTAAGGTGGTAAATTTCATGTTATGTATATTTTACCATAATGAAAAAAATCAAAATAAGATCCATTAAGCTCAATAATTAAAAAACAGCTATAGTTTCCTTAAGTATATACAGGGTGGGGCAGAAATAGCTTTACAATTGTAAAACACAGAGTCTATTCTTATATTATTATTTATTAATTATTGTATTATTTTCCACATGAATAATTGTAAACCTACTTTTGGCCCACCCTGTATCTCTCTACTAATATATATAATTTATAAACTTTCATAAATATATGTAATATACTTCTCAAGGGTGGAATGTCAGTAAGAAGAACAGTTTAGGGAATAGCTTTCAAATATATCCAAATTAAAGTTAGAAAGAATATTTAAAAATAAAATTATAACATATTGAAGGAATAGATGCAGGGGAGAAAGATAGTTTTCTTAAACAACAGGGACATAAGAGATACTTTAATACAAAAGTTAATCAGAATAGAAATTCTGATATAAATATCTATCCCTACACTTCTGCTGTTATACAAACGAGATATTTAATTTTCAGCGTCATATAGAAAAATGAAGAATTGTGACTATTAAAGTTGCTGCCCTGCCCTGGCTGGTGTAGCTCAGTAGATTGAGCACCGGCCTGTGAAGCAAAGGGTCACCGGTTCGATTCCCAGTCAGGGCACATGCCTGGGTTGTGGGCCAGGTCCCCAGTAGGGAACACATGAGAGGCAACCACACATTGATGTTTCTCTCCCACTCCTTCTCCTTCCCATCCCCTCTCTAAAAATAAATAAATAAAATATATTTTTTAAAAAAGTTGCCGCCCTATTCTCTTTTTGATTGACTACTTTCCTACTGGAAAACTTCAAACCGAAAACATTTCCCAAAATAATAAATTTAGACCATCCAATATGTTCTTCCCCAGTTGTTCTTGTAGAAGCTTCAGCAGAGGCAGTTGTGTTCCCAGAACATCGGTGTGCTTCTCCACGTTCTCAGGCTCCCTTGCCTTTCGGCCAGAGCCACATGCTCAGTTCTGGCTGGTAGGAAGCAACAGGGTGGCATGTGCCGCTTCCTGGCGGAAGCAGTTAAAAGCCAGGGTGCCTGATCCATCTATTCCCCATCCTCCTGACTTCGCCAGGTGAGGATGTGAGAGAGATCACAAGATACAGAAGTCTAGATCCCCAAGAGGTAGATTGTACCGAGATCCAGCCAGCCTGCACTGGACCTTCTGAGAAATAGTTTTGTTTTTTAAGCCACTGAGAGTAGGAGGTTTATTTGTCACCATAACAAAGCCAAATGCTTAGACTTACATGCAGTAGTTAGCCTTCAGATGATAAAGTGGGTGCATAATTAGTTTCCCAACTCATTGGAAGTCAGTTTTTAACTCCAAAGTAGCCTTCATTAAATGCTAAGAACACCAGAGGGCACAATTGCGCTGTGAAAAACCTTGGCCTATATTGTAAATGAAGCAAGGTATGGAATCTGTAAATCTATTAGCACAATTTCATCATTTGAGACCATTAAATTCAAAGAGAATTTATAACACTTTATTTATCACAAAGACAGTAAATTCCAAAAACATGTAAAGCATGTGTGTACATTAGTAAATTTGAATACTTACTTACATCAGAAAACTAGCAGGAGTTTCCTCAATGTAACTGTTTTCCATCTGTATTTTTTTTTCTTTATTCAGATAGGCCTGTCTACTAGCAATGACTGTTAGACCATGCATTCCACGCATATTCTAATCTGATTACTTGAGAAAGCTGAAGTTTCCAAGGTCTCATTATACAAGGTGACCAGATGTTCCAAACATCAAGCTGTGACAGGAAGCTCCCCACCCACTGCAAATGTCATGCTGAGTTTTAAGCAGACTTCCTTTTCCCGTTTCCTTTTTCCCCTCTCTCTAATTTTTTTTCTTCAAAGTCTATTCAAAAGCTGCTGCCAAAACTGTCTTCCTCTATTGTTGTTCTGATGACATCATTCCCTTTCCCAGCTCTCCCTTGTCTCCTGGTCAAAGTTTGCCTTCATTTCCTTGGACTGCCTCTGTGCCTGCCTCTCTGTCATTTTCCCTTTATGCCTGCTTCTTTTCACCGATTGCTACACAGTATTGTCATTTTTGATGTCTCAGTGTTCAGGTATCTATTCATCTGTACTTTGAACAAAGAGAGTATTCCCGTTCCTCTAACCCAGACTTTCCCAGGTCTCTTCCAAACCTACTTCATGTGTGTATTCATTGCTCTAGATCACATTAAGCACCTCCTACAGGCATGGCATTGTTCTGAGTATCATCAGAGGGATATAAAAGAGGTGAAAGACATGGCCATTAAACTCAAAATTACCAGGAAGCCATTCAACGTGGGGCTTTGGGAAACTTACTGGAACTTACTCTTCTTTA
Source organism: Carollia perspicillata (assembly GCA_004027735.1). NCBI lineage: Eukaryota > Metazoa > Chordata > Mammalia > Chiroptera > Phyllostomidae > Carollia > Carollia perspicillata. The sequence goes on along the minus strand of PVKM010023455.1, from coordinate 7,506 downwards.
GACACTGAAGAAATAGGAGAAAATTATTCAATGATATCAAATAACTTCACCATCAGAGTGGCGGGTTTGGGGGTAATTCTAATTATTTCATCATCTTATCAAGATTACAACTTCAATTTAAAAATTTGAGTCAAATTGGTATTAAGGATATAAATCCTACACCAACTTACAAAAACTATTATTTCTACTGCATACCACACTCCTTTAAAAATATATTTTAAGTGAATTTAAGACAATACAGTAAATAGTATAATGTCAATAAGGAAAAATGTATTATACTACCATAGAAAAAGGTAGTTGTGTCAAACCCAAGACTCTAACTTTGATATGAGAAAAGCTCTCATTTTAAATATATGATATTACTTAGTGAACCAAACTCAAGAGTATAAAATTAGTTACTGTGATTATAATCTCCCAGTATTGATGTGTTATAAAAAAGGTCCATTTTGCATTCCTATTACTATAAAAATTTGAGATCTTTAACATAGGATAAATACTGCCTAGTAGTCACACGTAATGAAAGAAAATCACTTGTTAACAAACATGCTGAGATTTTTTTACTTAGGAGTTTTGAATTTAGTCCAATTAGATTTGGTGTATTAGAAAGTACACTAAGTTAAAACTTTCCAGCTTAGTCATTCATTTGATGCTTGGTACTGTGCATACTAGTTTGAATCCCTCATTGCTCAGTTTGCTCACATGTAAAATAGGGATAGTGACATCTACTTACCCACTCTTTAAGATTGCTGTAAGAATCATACATGATAGCATGTTCAAATAATTTGAATATTATAAAGTGTTATTCAATGTAAGGCATTATTATCACTATATTTATGCCACTGAGATTTAAAGATGTTTTGCAAAAAAATGATTATTAATTGGATTAACTAAAAGTTCACATCATCTTTAATTGTTTAGGGGAACTGTTTTAGGTTTACAAGGCAACATAATTAACAAATATTAAGTTAATGAAGTTATCTGCCTCTACTATTACAACTTCTCCAAATGTTTCATTTCAAATCAAGTTAAACTTTGTGCAAAAGAAGAAGCCAGTTATTCTGAAAATTTTTATTTTTAAGAATAAAAAATGTTTTAATATTTTTAATATATTTAGGGTTACAGAATTCAAATACCTTAAGTTGTATTTTTTCCTGACTCAATAATATGAAGTATTCTTAAAATGTTTATCATATGCTTACTGTGTATCAGGTATTAAACTAGGAATTAAAAGGTAGAAATATAAATAAAATAAAAGGCATCTGCCTTGGAAGAGCATTATTATTTTGAGTGTTTAAAATTAAAAATGCAGCTTGGTATTTTAAATGAATATTTATTTGACAGAATCAAAGAAATAGTAGTGGCATGCCACACGTATTAAATTTTTATTAGTATTTCCTATTAGATATGATAACCTAAAAATAACCCAAAGTAAGAGGCAACAGGCATTTATTTGAGATAAAAAAAAATATGAAGAAGAAGAAGAGGTAGAGGAAGGAGAGAAATAAGAAGAAGGAGGAAGAGAAGGAGAAGCACAAGAAGAAGAGGTAAGGGGAGGGGGAGGAGGAGGCAGAAGAGAAGAAAAGCTATTTAAGAAGCAAATTCAGGTAGAAACCCACAAGTGTTCTGAGTAGGAAACCAAGGTAAGGGGCGTTCATGAGAAAGGGAAGGGGAACAGTTAAAACAATAGAAGGAAAGCGTTCCTGTTGGTGCAGATAAACTAACATAGTGACATTAATCCTAAACAATGTTTTTTAATTCGTAGTCCCATTGTCATCAGTCCAGTAGTCATAATACCTGCTTTCCTGTTATCCTTGCAAACAGTTCTTTGGGAGACAGTGCTGCTTTAGGCCCAGTGTAGAGGTTTAAGGCATAAGATGTGCACATCAGTTCTGGGATGGCAGCTCAGACTCCATTTTAAAGTGGCTTTATTTATTTATTTACAAATAGTAGCTGATTTTTATTCCCAATTTATACATAAAGAAACTGATACTCAGAGAAGTAGCTTGTCAGATTCATACATCTGGTAACTGGCATTTGAACCCAAGCAGAGGTGTTCTTTACCACTATGCTGTACTATTTCAACAAAAGGAAGTTGTATAAATACATGTTTAGTATTATATAGAACATAATGTTTTCATAGAATAAATTTGATCACATTACTTGTGAATAGTAAAGCTTTGTGGTGGTTAATTTTATATGTCAACTTACCTGGGCCATGAGATGCCGAGATATTTGGTTAAACATTATTATGGGTGAGTCTGTGAGTGTGTTTCTTGGTGAGATCAACATTTAAATGATTAGACCAAATAAAGTGGATAAAAAGTGGTGGGACTCCCTAGTGTAGGTGGGCCCTAACCACTCAATTGAAGACCTGAATAGAACATAAAACTTGACCCTCCCCCAAGTAAAGAAGAATTCCTCCTGCCTGACTGCGAACAAGCTGGGACATTGGCTCTCTTCTTTGAACTAGAACTGAAACATCAGCTCTCCCTGGCCTTCAGACTCATACTGGAACTACACCGTTGGCTGTGTTGTCTCCAGTTCACTGACTCACCCTGTGGATCTTGGGGCTTGTCAGCCTCCACATTTGCATGAGCCAATTCCTTATCATCTCCCCCACCACCACCACACACACACATCCCATGGATTCCATTTCTCTGGAGAACCCTGTCTAATACAAACTTCTTAAGGTCCATCCAAAAGATAAGGAGAATGGAGAAATAATGATTGTGTAATATTTTAGCCTATTCATATCTGAATAGGGTAAAAACAATGGTTTATTCCAGTCATAACTAACATTTACTAGTTGTTTGATCTTGAGTAATTCACTTAATGAACAAATGAGACTCATTTATTCATTCAACAAAATTTACAGTGTCCTTTTTTCGCCAGACCAGGAAGTACCGATGTAGGTATTCCAGAAGTCTGCGGACCCAAAGGTTCGTGACCCACAGTGGGTTATTGGCTTTGCCCAGGAAATAATTTAAAATTGAGCCAGCATAGAGTTTGAAGTGAAAGGCAGTTTATTAGTGAAGCAGTGAAACAGAAAGTAGCTACTCCACAGAGCAGCCCCTCCCTAGTGGTATTTACTTCTTTATTGAGTATCATTTAATTGAGGAGTAAGGCATTCAATAAGGGGGAGGAGTATTCAGGAATTTTCCCAGAGACGACTGGAGACTCCTTGGAAGAGCCCTGTTCACCATGAGTGTCCTTACATGGGCTTTCTGTCTCCAATCACAGCAGTGCGGGGCACGTCCTTTACTACGCTATTGTGTAGTAAGGAGTGTATAATGAGGCTAGGGGTGAACACAAGGTGAAATTAGATCAGGCTGGTCTTCCAAAAATTCTAAGCTATGATGTGTTTTGGGTTGGTCTTCCTTGCTAGTCCCTGTAGCCTTTATTGGTTACAGTTATTTAGCCACATACCCTATATCTCAGTTCTGTGAGAGGCACTGAAAATACCAGAGTAGAAAAGATAAAGGCCCCCACCCATAAAAGTTCAGTAGAATGAGAGCTAGAGGCATTTGATAGAAAAACTTGTGTTTTCAAAGTTATAAATGTTGAATTATCAGGCACCTTTATCTCCTACTCTACCCCAGCACAAACCCTTTACTTCTGGCCTTGTTTAGCACTCCATTATCAGGGACATTTTGGGCCCTGAAACTGCCTAAGCCATCACTTTCTCTTTGGGGAATGCTTTTATGAAATTGTCTTTCCCAATTATGTCCCACAAACTGTAACCAGGCACTGGGCAGCATGGGGTCTGGCCACTTGTTGCTGTGCATACACATAACACAGAGATTTGTGTGGGAGGATATCGGTTTTTATTAACAAGGTTTCCAATTTCCAGGGAGGTGTTGCTGGGTGCATTCCTGCTCTGTACCTTTCTCTTCTGCAAGACATAGAACCTCTCTTGCTCCCAAAATGATTGCAAATCAAAGCCACACCCAAAAGTTCCCCATTATTGCTTATCTATCCTTTCGGAGCTTAAACTAGCCATGCAATCAAGTCTCCATCCTTTCTGGGGTGTGTAATTGTGGGTTTCAGAGTCACCATCATCTTGCTCTCACTCTCTGGCTCAGAGTTAGGAGTATGCTTCTAGATCACTCCAGATGGTCATGCAGGGGAATATCCATCTGTGAGGAACTTCCCACCTCTTACCTCCTTGTGATGCTCTCAGTCTCTGAGTGCTGCTGTCAGGGTGAGGGAGAGGAAGTAATCCAGGACCCATGTGCCTTGCTGCACTAGGTCTTAGTGTCCCACAGGCTAGAGCCCAGTGAGGCACAAATCCCAGTGTGGGAGCCTGCCTTGGGGAGCTGACTTCCAACCCTGTGGGCCCTAAGCCCCAGGAGGGCCTGGAAAGCCCTTATTCTATGAAATGTTAAAGGAACTTATCTAAGAAAAAGAAGATAGAAAACACGTACAGTAAAATGACAGCAAACTCACAATCATGAACAACCACACCTACAACAAAAACAAACTAAGCAAACAATTAGAACAGGAACAGAACCAAAGAAAAGGAGATCACATGGAGAGTTAGCAACAGGGAAGTGGGAGGAGAGAGGGAGGGAAAAGGTACAGCGAATAAGTAGCATAGATGGTATGTAGAAAATAGACAGGAGGAGAGCAAGAATATTATGGGAAATGTAGAAGCTGAAGAACTTGTAAGTATGACACATGGGCATGAACTAAAAGGGGGAATGTGGGTGGGAGAGGGTGTGCAAGGTGGAGGGAAGTGAAGGGGGGAAATGGGACAACTGTAATAGCATAATCAATAAAATATATTTTTTAAAAAATATGCAAAAGTATTCCACTATGTAATGTGGAAGGAGAGGCCACAAACTAAATCCGACAAATTTAGAAAAGGCCTGCATGACGAGCCTTACAAACTCAGAGACTGAAAGTAACCACATAAGACAGTCTAAACAAAATTCCTAACTGAAAGTGAGTTGGGGCAGATGGCTCATATCCCAAACCTGTAGCTTCCTGGACAAGGGTAATCACTCCCAGAAGTGAGACTGTCTATTGTCTTTTTGCATCTAAGATAACACACCTTTGAAATGTCAGAGTAATTGCTTTCCCCAGACCCCTCAGGGCACAACCAGAGCAAAAGACCACAGAACCTCTCCTTGCTATTTTCCCCACCCCCTATACCATTCTGTGTGCTGTTACTGTTAATTATTAATTATCCTGTACTGCCAATGTAAAATAAGTATGGGTGACTCCATTTTACTTTTATCCAATCCCATAAATTAATATTTGCTTTCTCCTGCCCCCTTAATCTACCACCAATGGATTTTACGTAACCCTCCTTATGCCTCCTCCTTTGATTATACAGTACAAAATAATCTGCAAAACTGTTATTCCCCAGAGCATGTTCTCAATCCATTGAGATTTTGGTTCTCAGCAACTGTCAACAGTTTGGCTCAAATAAAATTATGAAAATTCCTCTACAGGTTTGGACGTTTCTTATGTCAACCATCAGGATTCTAATCTAAAGTCAATAATTAAATTCTAACCTTGGAAAAAATGCCTAAACCATATACAATTTGCAGTTGAAATTTATTTCTATGTGGTTGAGGAACTGAGCTATCTAAAAAAAGGGCAGAGCTGGGAGCACCTTTTTAATTTGTGGAGGCAGAGGAGGACAGTAATTATGAATGAGACTCAGATTAAAATCATGATGCCACCTGCTATAAATGCACAAACTTGGACATATTAGTCTTGCGAAGTCTCAATTTTCTCATCTTGAAAATTCTTAAGTTAGACCTTTCTTCTTTACCTTTTTATTTGGTATAACTCAAAAAAGATACTCATCATAAGAGAGTATTTCTGATTTTCAGGAGATTCTTACTTCATTAATACCTAAATCTACAGGCTTGTATTGAGAGATTAAGTGAGTTATGATGATATAAAGTACTGGTAATTTGCCTGGCACATAGTAATAGTGAAACAAATGGTACCTTAGAAATTAAATAGCCAGAAAGCTTATATGTGGGTAGTCACACTAAGTTCATCACACTGGTTCCACATTATTCTTACTTGGCTAAAATCTCTGCTAAATGTGCTCTTTATTTGCCTTTAAGAAGTTTATAATCTTATTTTTCCAAAATAGGTTTTATAGCTTAGAAATTTCATCTGTTACTTTTTGCTTCATACAAATGCTTTTTCTTGCTATGACTTACATTTTTGTGGAGATCATTATCTCAAGTGATACTCTAAGAATAGGATTATAGTTGTTTTTTAAAAAAACCATCAACCATGAGTCTCTATTCCTATCTAAATTCCACGATGAATTTGCAAAATTCTACCTAAATAGCCACATTGTTCTTGGCCCATTAGGTATTATCAGCAGGATTTAAATTTAACAGTTCATAGCACAGGTTTTGAAACAGGCAGATTACGTGGACCAGGTACAAACTGCCGACCATAGAAGAATCCCTGGATCTCGTCAGGATCATCCTGAATGAGTGAATTTATATGAAAACAAGAAATGACAGAGAGCTTCCAGGTAGATTACATGCTTATGATCAATATTTAAATATGATATTTGGAGATGTGGAAGAAACTGTGACTATTATAAAAACTGATAAACATATGAAGAAATATATATTAATCAACAGACAATATTCTGATGTTCTTTGTTCAGTAAGATGGTATTTACTAGTTGCCCCTCCATTGAGAGTTGCTTGAAACAAATAATATATTTTCTATTAGGTGACTGCATGATTGTGTTTTTATATGCAGAAGATATTCAGAAAAGAACCCTGTGTAAATTCTTTTTTTTAATATATTTTATTGATTATGCTATTACAGTTGTCCCATTTTCCCCCTTCTCTTCCCTCCACCCTGCACACCCCCTTCCACCAGCATTCCCCTACTTTATTTCATGTCCATGTGTCATAAATTCTTTAGCTTCTACATTTCCCATACTATTCTTGCCCTTCCCATGCCTATTTTCTACTTACTATCTATGCTACTTATTCTTTGTACCCTTTCCCCCTCTCTCCTCCTCCCACTTCCCTGTTGCTAACCCTCCATGTGATCTCCTTTTCTGTGGTTATGTTCCTGTTCTAGTTGTTTGCTTAGTTTGTTTTTGTTTTAGGTGTGGTTGTTAGTAATTGTGACTTTGCTATCTTTTTACTGTACATGTTTTTTATCTTCTTTTTCTTAGATAAGTCCCTCTAACATTTCACATAATAAGGCCTTGGTGATGATGAACTCCTTGAACTTGACCTTATCTGAGAAGCACTTTATCTGCCCTTCCATTCTAAATGAAAGCTTTGCTGGGTAGAGCAATCTTGGATGTAGGTCCTTGCCTTTCATGACTTGGAATACTTTTTTCCAGCCCCTTTTTGCCTGTAAGGTCTCTTTTGAGAAATCAGCTGACAGTCTGATGGTAACTCCTTTGTAGGTGACTGTCCCCTTTTCTCTTGTTGCTTCTAGAATTCTCTCCTTCATTTCAATCTTGGCTAATGTAACTATGATGTGCCTTGGTGTGTTCCT
>PVKM010023454.1:0-21183 GCA_004027735.1 Carollia perspicillata | reverse complement strand
CCAGCACCACCACCACCACCACAGGCCCAGGGCCATCGGCTACCTGACAGCTGGCACGTGCTCTCAGCTATGCTGTCTCACTGCTTCCTAGGACCCAGACACCACTGTTCTTGGCCTTGCTGAGACACTCCCCTTCTTCCCAACTCCCAAATGTAAGTAAGTGGCTTCCTCCTACTTCTGCACCAAAGGAGTGGTGATGATTTATGCAGTGCATGAAAGATATTATGTCAGCTGCCGCCTGTATTTGGTTTGGGTCTTCCTGATAAAAGAAGGGAAAGAGTTTATTTCTGGCAGACAGTCCTATTGAATTTAAAGTAGGGGTGGTTAGAGAGGCCTACTTTTTATCCATCTCAAAACGAGAGGTACATTGACGAGAACGGCCAGATACAGTCCTCAGCTGTGATGGCAAAATGGCTTAGGGTCCTGACATGACTTTAGGAGGTGAGAGAGTGAGTTCCACGTCAAACCCTCGAGAGCCGAGGGGAGAAGTCACATCAAGATGTCCCAGTTTTTCAGCCACCGTGTGTTAAATAGTGGGATCATTCGGTTTTCAAGTGTCATTACTGACGTAATAGCTATTGTGTGCAATATCCTTTTAATTAGCTTCTACTTAGACAAATACTAAACAAATAATCCCCCTTTCTAAGGGACTCACTTGCCTCAAAAAATAATTTCCCCCTTCTTTAAGGTAGTAAGAGTAAGACCTAAGTAAGTCTTTTGCAATCTCCCCTTTTTCTGATGACTATCTCTAGAAGTGAAATGTTAGAAAGGCCAGAGTAATTAGGTTAAGTCACGACTAGCCAGTGCCATCTGTGCATAAAATGCGCAGATGATCTTGGTAACAGTTAAGCCACTTACTACCTACTATTCACTGGGAAGTGATGAAGGAAAAAGTGACTAATGATGGATGGTCCAAGAAAACAGCTGCCAATATTTGGGTTCATCTTATAGCACTTCTTGTCTCTCTCTAAAGATAAGAATAGGCAGGTGCTTAAGGCATTAAACCTAAGAGCTAGAAAGGAGGCCCCACCAGAACTCCTGTCTGAGGCGGAGTCGTCTGCACTGGCTAAGGGATTGGAGTCACAGTCCTAGGTTTAGCTTCTACTTCTGTCAGCTGCGTGGCCTTAGATAAATTACTTAACCTCTTTAAGTGTCGAATTCCTCATCGGTAAAATGGAAGAATAATAGTGGTCACCTTGCAGTGCCGCTGCAAAGATTAGCTCAACTACGCCAGATGCAGAGTAAGGTCTTACTTAGTAAGCGGCAAATAATTATTGGCGAATAAATGAAGTGAAGAGGATCTGTTAATGAACGAGACTCTCCCAACTAATCCCACCTCCAGTTATGGTTTGGGAGCTCAGTGTGTCATCCCCCATGCTGGATCTGCTCAGCAATGATGCCGTCGGCTTGTCTGCTGTAATAATTCAAGACTAACGTCCCCTAAAACAACAAGCTGCCCTGCTGAAGGAAGAGTGCGTGACGAGCAAGTAGAGGAATTTAGAGACGACTAATTTATCGTATTAGCCTTCTGAGACTCTCTGAACAACATCTGCATTCCTGACAAGTATCACCTAATTTTAAGTTTCCATTCCTGTAAAAAGTTCCTGCAAAGATCTATATCCTGGGTATTTCAGGTCTGATAGTATGCATAGATGGCAAAAAGTGTTCTCGGCTTTGGACACTAGAATGTAAAGAAGTAGCAAAGAAGGTATGCCTTCTTTACCCAAATGATAAAACAAATCAGATGAGTGCACTGAATTATTCCTGGCACCAAGAGATCGTGTCATGTACTATTGTATGTAAGTAAACCCCAAAATCAGGTTACTCAGAATAAGGCTAGAGAGAGAACTGGCTTTACCAAACTGGTGAAGAACAGCTTCTCACCTAGACAGCTGGCTCTCCTGTTGGGCCCTCCTCCATACAGAAGGTGGTACAGTTGGCCCTTGAACAACATGGGGGTTTGGGGTGCCAACCCTCTGTGTAGTTGAAAATCCAGGTATAACGTTTGAGTCCCCCAAAACTTAACTGATAGCCTACTGTTGACCAAAAGCCTTATGTTATGTTACTGATAACATTAAGCGGTCAATTAACACGTATTTTGTATTTTAAGAAAATCATAGGTAAGAAAAAATATACATATAGTACTGTACATACTTACTGAACAAAATCCGTGTATGTGTAAGTGGACCCACACAGTTTAAACCCATGTTGTCCAAGGGTCAACCGTATTGTGCTTTCAGTAGTCATTGATTTAAAAGGCACTTAAGAACAAAGTGATAGCATACATTTCAAAAAACTTTTAAGTGGATTTTTACTTCATCGATTGACAAACACCTCCATTTGGAGAGCCTATATCTCCATGCCAGTCATTTTATTATTCAGTCTGTGGAAAGTGTTTGATACACGTAAAGCTTCTCTGACCCCTTGCAATAACTTGGTGTCTCTGAGGGGTATTCAGCTGGCCAACTGGGAATCGCTGAAACATGATGTGAAAACAGGAAGGGATGCTCAAAACATCCTTCAAGTGTTTTGTGTATGTAAGCAAGGTGAGACACACCTACTTTCCCCTAAACACCTGTGCACATGAAGTTAGTCTCATCTTGAAATCAGTCTCATTTTTATGTGCTTGGAAATCCCACCCATGTTACAGTGTTCCAGCTCTCGACAAAACAAGACGTGTTGCCAATAAAATATTTACTGAACGATAATGATCTTGCCTATAACTTATGTGGTGTCTATCCCTTTAATTAATTGCATTCATTGTGTTGTCTTTGTGATATTTTGATAGTTTCCAGATGCAGGTATAACATATGAATAGAAAGGGGGAAAACCCAAAGTTACTCCAAATAGAACCAGAACTGTAGCTACCACATGTGTTTTAAATATATTACCCATACAATTAAGAATACAGTATTATAAACCGGCTCTATAAATCTTATAATAAGAACAGTAACACACCAACTCTTCCTAGCCACAAAGAGGTCCTTAATAATACTGTAGATTCCATGATGGTGTGGCTTTGGGATTGACCTCATACTCCATAAGAAGAACGTTAGCTGGCTGAAATAAATCCTAGTACGTCCCCTTTCACATACCTAAAACGAAGAGCAAAATATCTTCTTGCAAGGCAGAAGCTGATCAGCACGTGCCTGGCTTCAGTATTCCTGGAAACCCCTCAGATTTTTATTGCCATTTACAAGTGCTAGGAAAACTTAATTTTCAGACGGGGCTTCGGGCATTGCTCTGCACAGAACACAAGTGAGATCCTTTGCCTTCAGCTTCAGACCTGAACAAATCAGGAGAGTGAGGAAGGTCTGTGTTGACGTGAAGTGAGTCTGTAAATTATAAGGCGCCAGCCTATGCAAATGTCAGCAGTTAAAACGACTGATTATGCTTCTTCTAACCTCGACTCAAATGTTGGGAAAAAGAACCTTCTGAAACTTCCAACAAGTAGGCGTTCCAACATTATGAAGAGCTTTTCTTCCTGGGATGGCAGGGAGGGAAGTAACAAGGTCTTCTGTTACACAGGTAAAAGTGTAACTTTGAAAATTTTTGAAGATACATAAAAATAGAGATGATAGTATAATGAATTCTCACATACCTACCTCCTAGTTTCAGGATGTGACAACATATTTCATTGACAGTCATTGCTTTCCTTCCCTCTGACAAAGAAAGCTGGATTACTTTAATACCAGACATCACATAAATACAGTGCAAATATTTCACTATATATGTCTAAGACATGGAACTCCTTTTTCAAAATAGCACAGTCACGAATTAACTCATACTTTAACCAGTAACAATAACCCCTTAATATTCTCTAACATGTAGTCAGTGTTCAAATTTCCCCAAATGTCCCATATTTATTTTTTATCAAATACATCTTCAACTTTTAATAACAGTGACTGTTTTTAAGGAACTCACACTTCTGAAATCCCCTTGCAGTTCCTCTTAGAAATATTTAAGTAAGTGCTTAGTCATGGGACATTTTATCACAGATTTAACAACCACTCTAGGCCTTTATGGAGGTGGGCCCACATGCTGCACGACTGGAGAAACAGACCCCACTAAGGCTATTTCTCACCATCTCTAACTGTAGGGCAGCACCTCATGGTGCAAAAAAAAAAAACAAAAAAAAACAGGAGTCAGGAAACCCTGATTCCAATCTTCATTCTGTCACTACACTAACTGTGTAACCTTGAGCACAGCCATTTTCTTCTCTGTTTCTCAGTTTCCAGGCCTGTAGAATGAGCAGGTGAGCCTACACAATCTCTGAATTTCTTTCTGGCTCTTAAGGTTCAATATTTTCAATTGTACATTAAATTCCAAAAACTGTATCTCCAAGATGTCATTTGCAAAAATAAGAGCATGTCTGTTATAAAAGAAAGCAGGGATCTGAAATCCTAAGATCAGTTAAATCCTGAACTCTAGTTCCCTTGGGTAAGTCATGAACATTTCAAATTTTCTGTCATACTGCATTACAATTATTTATGTCACTTATCCATCTCTCCTATAGATGCAACTTCTATAGTGCCATTTTCTCATATTCATCTTTCTCTCATCAAAGCCTAGTGTCCTGTCCGCAGCCTGGTAGAGACTTGATACATGCATGGTGTATAAACAAGCAGACGGATAAGCAACCTGAGGTTAAATGAGCTAATATACGAAAATGCACCTTTTATATTATGTATTAAAAAAGTGAATGTTATTATTCGTATTTTAAATATTCCAAGTAGAATATCTTATTCACTTATCAAAATCTGACCTTGCCTTTAACTTTGGTAAGGGATGAACAATAGGCATGTTTTTCTTTCCCATGCTAAATTTCATCTCTCTTTGGAAATTTTTATATGCTTCTTTCTTTCTCCTTTTCTAATTAAAATATACTTCTACACACTCACCATTTAACTTTCCATTATAATCATTTACAGGATTTTTTTTTCTTTTAGTAACTGGTTAGTAGCTTAGTGCCAGTCTAATTTAAATAAGGCTTTAACTTCTACAAAAGGAAATAATGCAGGAGGCAGGATACAGCAACTGTATACATCAGATACATCAATCTTCTGAGGACCTAAATGTTCACTGGAACTAATTCCCTGAAGGTGACCCTGATTTAGCTTCTACTATAGCTGAATGTGAACAGCTCTACCACTGGCTATGTCCTCCAATGGTTTCTCCCCTGCCCCAGGACCCGTCTCCCCTGCCAACTTTCCACCCCGCCAGCGCCTGCCTCTTTTTGTCATGATGCTAAATTTAGTTTATCACTTAATGATTCCTGATTACACTTGGGTACCATTTTGAAGGGTGAACATTTCCCTTTACTGTGTTCAAATCTGGCACAACCCTCTGAGTAGCATTTCCTGAAAGGAATACTAGTCCTAAGCAATAATGCTCACACAAAAAAAGGTGAGTGGACAAACACATTTCGGAAAGTTTGCTTATTTTAACCTCCGTTTTGGTGATTCAAAAACACCTTAGCACACAGAAGATTCTCAAAGGCCTTGCAAAAAGCTCTATATTGCATTTTTGGTTGTAAAACAACAACAAAAAAACTTGTTTAACTCAGCATTTCTCAAACTTCTTTATTTTATGTACCACTAAGAAGAAAAACACTGTTAATTAAGCTAGGACTCCACGCTAAGATGCCTCGAATATGACAGTAGAGATGTTAAAATTTACAAATACGTATGTGCATCTTGGAATAGATGAAATGTGTATGACCACAGGACCCACCCACCTTCCTCGCTTTTTTAAAAACATCATTCCCGGACATACTGCAGACCTAGTGTCCTCTGGAACAACACTCTGGAAAACTGTGCTCTGGTCTGGAGCTTTCAGCTATTTCAGAGAAAAAGGCTACAGCCTACTTCTTCAGAGTAAGAAGTAAAAGAAATGTAAAAACTTGAAGATAAAAAAAAAGAAATATTGGCCACCCGTTTTGGGTGTGAAATAGATCTTGTTCAGTTAAAAAAGTAATTTCCAGGTCCACGTCAGGATGTAACTGTCCAGCTGTCCTCCGTGAGCATATAAAGCTCTTTAAATTAAGGTGCCATATAATTAAGTCATTCAGCCGGTTGACAGGCGTCTCAAGGAAGGTGGTTTACTTTCGCTTGAAGTAACTAACCCCTTTGCCTCTGAAAAACCCCACACCCAGTAGTGACTGACTCAGTTCATAACTTCGTCATTAAACTCGCCAGCACTTTACAGGCAACAGGCTGGGGCGTAAAGTATCAGTAACTACAATCAGTCAGATGGTGTGAGTGTTGCGGGTAGTTTCGAAGATTAGTAAACCCGGTTATAGTGCAAGCGTGCGGTGGATGGCCTGGCTCTTAGGGGTCCCTCTGCGAGCGCGCAGCACGGCCCAAGTCCACCCACTTACACCCTTCTCCATTTTACGGACCCAACTCCCGGGAGGGTGTGGGCATGAATTCTTGGACAGCGTGTGCCACTCGCGGCCTGGCCCAGGGCGCCCCCCCCCTCCCCGCACGCCCAAGTTGAGCCCCTCCGAGGCTTCTTAAAGTCTGAACTGCGTGCATCCACTTTCCCGAACAAGCACCTGGCGTTTCCCTCAAGTTCTCCGGGCTGACGGTACGGTCAGGCCCTCGCGCCGTCCTTCGGGCCCAGAACACACAGCAGATGAACCCCAGAGGGCCGGGTCACCTTCGCACTCGCCTTTCTCCCGCAACTCGCAGCTCTCTCTTCTGCCCCGCGACCGGTCTCCCCAGCCGGATTTCTGCCCCGTCAGGGCCTGCCTCTCCCGGCGGCGCCCCCTTCCCCCAGCCCGGAGGAAACTGTGGGGTGGGAAGGAAAACTTGGGCGAGCTCAGTCGCACTTCCTAGGGCTCTGCATCCGCCGCTGAGATGCTGGCAGTGTGGGGACGGCCTGCGGAGGCCCTCTCGGTATTTATCCACCCCGCACAGTTTCCATGGCTCTGCCGCCACCACCCCCCGCCCCCCTCTCGCGCCCAACCCGGCCGGGTGGGAGCCGCGGGGGGCGTAAGCGCTGCGGGAACTGGGGAGGGGACCGCGTCGTTTCCAAGACAGGAGTGCGTGGAGGCGCACCCCCAGTCTGACCCCCGGGTAGCGGTGCCACTGCCGCAGCTCCACTGTGGCCCCCTTCCACTCGCCCGCACCCGGGTCTGTTGCCCGCCGGGCCGCCGCCGGGGCTCCCGGCGCAGCGCAGCCCCCAGCCCAGCCCGGCGGCACGGGGGAGGGGCGCGGCGCAGGCAAAGTTGCTGAGTTGCTTTGCACGCTCAGAAGTTGCAGCTGAGACGGCAGCTTCCCTCCCCCTTCCTGGACTCGGCGGCTCGGAACACACACACACACACCGTCACCACCCGCTACCTGCCCTCACCCCAGCGGCCCCCGCCGAGACTCCGCAGTATCCCTCCCGGCGCCCGCGAGGAGCCCAGGTTTCCAGCGGAGGCGGGCTGGGGGCGGACGCACCCCACCTCTCCGCTCCGCCGCGGGTGGAGGGGGTGGCGGACAGGGAGTGGGGGGAGGATGCCTTCCATCAAGGCGCAGCACCGCCGTGGCGCTTTTGCACTTTGCTTCGCCCGCCGGCCCCGCGCCCTCTCGAAGCGAAACGGGGTGTGTGGAACGGGAACGGGGATGTGTTTCCATCCCCTCCGGCAGGGGGCTTCACCGGAGGCGGCGGGAGGGGCTCCGCGGAGGGATGAAGTCGCCAACAGGTGCTCGCGAGCCCATGTGACCAGGGAGGGGCCGCGCAGGGGAAGCCAGGGATGGGGGCAGGGGCCCGCTCGTTCCTAGTCAGCAGTGGAGCCCGACGGCCAGTGCGCCGGGCCGGCAGTGGCCTGGGGAGTTTTGGCCGGTGCCCTCGCGGCCTGCCCGGGAGGAGGAGGAAAAGGAAGGGGAGGGAGAGTGAGGGGGAGGGAGGGGATGCAAAAGTGGGTCAGGAATGTAACTGGACGCTGCGCACCCACAACGCAGCACCCCCTCTCCACCCCCGTTGCGGGTAGAGGCGGCCAGTGCCAGCCGTGGAAAGCAAGTCTTTACTGTTGTGGTTCCCCAGCATTATCGGTGGACGGTTACCAGGGGATCCCGAGGGACGTGTTTCCCTGTGACCCTTGGGGAAGAAAAACTTAGTTACCTCAGTAACCGAGTTTGGCTTGGATGCAATGATACAGTGAGTGTTCTAGGTGAGCCTGACCGAGAGGAGGCTGCAGTTGCACTGATGGGGGTTGGGGGGGAGAGAATTCACTTTTCTGACTACTGACCCAAAATGTGAAAGGAAAGCTGGAGAGGAGGTGGTTTTTTTGCCCTGTTTCATGTTTGTTTTTTACTGTTTCAGAAAACATAAAAGATATTGCATCAGAATTTGAGTCTCTCAAATGCAGTCACAAGCTGCCATAAATTTACCAAAGTTCTTAGCAAATGCTGACTTAGGTGATACAAAGGTTTGAAGTTGATATCCTACAGTTGGAAGGAGCAGGGGACAGTGACAGTTTTGTATTTGGGGAAGGCCTGAGAAACAAACGTGAAAAGGCTGTATTAAAACAAGTAGAAGAAAAAGAAGAAGAAGAGGGAAAAATAACAACCCCAAACCCCAGGCCTCCTCAAAGTCAAAGCAGGAGAGCAGCCCAGTTAGTTTCCTCCCCAGCACAGTGGCACCTTACACCCAAACCTGTGATCAGGACAGGGAGGGATCCAGATTTAAAAGGAATGGGCTTTGGATTTGAATGCTGGTGACACCGGCAGAGTCCAGGAAAAAAATAAAACTAAAAGACGAGGCTGCAAAGACGAAGCTTAGTTGGGTCGTGTTTGCAGCCAACTCTTCTTGAACACCTTTCCCAAGTTTAGTCCCATTTTTCCGTCCACTGGTTTTGTCCAGTGCATTTTAGTCACACAGGACAGGATAGGCCCGCAGAAGCAGGCCCAACAGCCATGGTGCCAAAAACTCAGAAGAAATGTGTAGTTGCTGGAGTTTTATTCAGAAGTCAAAACGTTGTGTTATCCTGTAAAAAGATGTTAAGAGTTATCTGAAAAACTGGCTTAGGAATCCATGTAAATTTCTGTTTCTAAGGCAACTCTAGGTAAATCTCAATTGAGGTGTATTTTGAATTAAAGAGTATGTGTTCATAGGGACCAAAACTAGAAAGCTGCACTTTTATAAATTGAATTATATTCTAAGTATGCAAAACGAGTTCATTTTGTTGTGAAAACTTGTCATCCCACAGTCTTCAATTTGTCTTTAACAAATAAAAAAAAAACTCCACTGAGTTGCTCATTAGTATAATAATAATAATAATAATAATATAACAACAGTTGGCCTTCTTTGGAGTGGTAGACTGGACTTTTTTACATTACTGTCTAGACAGAGGATCTTCGGTTCAACTGGCAAAAGCCTTTATTTTCATTTACGGTGTTTGCCGAACCTGCAGAACAACGTAGTTGGAAGCTGACAAATTCCATACTTTCAAGTCTTTCATTCTGAATGAAAATGACAGAGTTATAAAAGGTTTTCTGGAAACTTGAAAAAAAATGAACATATTTGTGATCTTAGATTCTGTCACTCTTTTAAGGAGCATGATTTCCTTCTTTGTGAGATAATTAGACTTTAAAATCTTAGTTCAAACCAGAATTGTTGCTATAGAAATGAATGGAAATTTAAGTTAAAAATGAAGTGGCAAACTTCTGTTTGCTCTGATTCCTTCTCCCTACTCCTAAAATTTCATCTGGATTAATGAAACATACATAGGGTGATCTTCACTTTCATTATATGTTAGATTATAAAGCAAATTTAATTAAAGAATGAATATCTGTTAAAGGATTAACAGTAGGATTCTTAATGTGAAATGTTCTTGTATACTTAAAACATTTGTTACATAAGTTTGTCGGCACATTTTAAGAAATCATCTATATGTAAGCAGGTTTTTACATAGATTATTTTGGACAATGCCTTTGAAATCATTCACTATCCTCAAAATATTTTTTGAATGAACATATGCTTTAAACATCTTAGCCATCTATTTTGTGTATAGAATGATGTTCAGCACTGTGCAGATTACAGAGAAGCATATTCATGTTCCTAAAAGAGTCAAGTCTAATGTAGTTCAGTTGGGGGTGACAACTAGATGACAAATATACGAAGTTTAACTCTTCATGCCCTGGCCAGGGGGCTCAGTCAGCTGGAGCATCATCCAGTACACCAACAGGCTGCCAGTTCAATCCCCAGTCAGGGCACTTACCCAGGGTGTGGGTTTGATCCTGTGTGAGTATGGCAGGCAACCCATCAATGTTTCTCACATCAGTGTTCCCCTCTCTCTCTCTCCCTCCCTCTCTCTCTTCCCCCCTTATTCTCTTTCTCTAAAATCAGTAAGTATATCTTCATGTGAGGATTCAAAAAAAGTTTAACTTCATTAATTAAATAAAAACATGGTAAACATATGTGTCTATATGCATAAAAGAGATGATGGCTTCATAGGTAAAAGTTATGAGTTAAAAAGTGGAATGATGAGAGATTTTTTTTAAAAAAATTCTTCTGCATATTCTCTAAAGTGTTAACAATGAACTTGCTTTGTTTCTGTGGAAGAATGAAGGTTTGCTTATTGTAGGGAGAAGTTGCCAGGCAGCCTTTATATAGTTGACTGTCAATGGGAGTTCGGTCATAAAGTGCCCATGAATTTCCTGGGGGGTGGGAGGCAGAGAGCAGAGGGTGAGAGGGAAGGTCAGAGAACACACCCCTACTTAAGAAAGGCTGGGGTATTGCAGGGTGCTCTTCGAGTTCTGGGAGGGCAGCTGTCAGGTGGCAGCCATCAGGAAGTACTCCAGAGGGAGTTGGTAGAACTTGTACTTAGGTCTTAAAGGATGCACCCAATTTTTATAGCTCAAGAAATGCGTTTATAGTGGTAGAAGTGAAATAAACCAAGAGGCAGAAAGTTGCAGGAGATGGAGCAACTATGAAATTATGTCATTTAAATGGTAGTTTAGGGACAGGCCAATGATGGACCATAAATGCTCGGCCAAGTTTGATTTAGAACTGTGTCTGCAGTTGATGGGGAATTATGGCAGAATTTGAGAAAGGGAAATACACAAAGTTAGATTTGGGGAAAATTAATCTCGTGAGTTAGAGTAGAGGAGGAGTTTAGGGACCACAGTGGCTATTGCAGGAGTCCAAGGAGGCCTGGAAAAGTGTATTATCAATGGGAACTGGTTGGGAGACAATGCTTTGTTAGTTGTTATAAAAGAAAATGGACAGCATCGATAGTGTCTGAATGTAGTAGGCAGTGGACTTGAAGAGTCCAAGGTGACCAAGGATTTAAATCCAGATGCCTTGAGAGGTAGTATGTCAACAGAAATTGGAACAGGAAGCCAGTGTTCGAAGTAAACTGAACAGCTGATCTGAGAGAAAGGAATTTGAAGCCATGATTGGCAGTTGGGCTTAGGAAAGATGGATGGGTCTTAGCTGAAAGTTGAGATGTACTTTATCTACAAAAAGTAGGTGATTGTCGGTCAGAGGTGCAGAATGAACTAAATTTGAATTTGGTGGCAAATAACCAGTTTTAGGGGACATCAGAATATATATAAACTTTTCAAAGTTCTCCTCCTTCCTCATAAAAGCACAAGGTCGTCATTCCTGGGGCTTTAGGTAGAAATGATGTTCTGAATCAGCACTGCTTCGCCCAGGGCTTTAACTCCACAGCTCCCTAACCTGGCCCGTCAGATTAATGGGTCCCACCCAGTAGGCACTGAATCACAATATCCTGGGCTGGCTGGCTGCATTTTCAATACACTTTACAGGTCAGTCTTGTGTGGATTCCTTTGGGGGTACCAGTGCCTTAGCCAGCTTGTTCAAGACCTCCCTCCGAGCGTACTGTCTCCCTTTGGGAGAGCAAGAGATCTTACTTTTCATGTGTTGGCTTCAGCCTATTCTTTTGCTTTCGTATCTGACAGACAGTCATTGATAGGCAGTGCTTGAAGTTGTTTATATCCAGATGACCTGCTGCTTTCCAAATTTAGCACTGGTTTGGAAGCCTGGATGGATGTGTCAAAAGTTCTCTGCCCTGCTCGGTAGGAAGGATTGAGGTGGACGTGCCATGTGTGTGCTGAGTGACTCATGCTCAGTCCATCGAAGCACGTTGAGGATGACGCAATAACGCAGGCCCTGGGTAGACCACTTCCTGTACCTTTGGCTACACAGACTCAGGGTGTGGCGTTTGGCAGTATTCTCAGGAGGAGACTGGCTGAGCCTCTCCTAGGGAACAGAGTAGTCAGAGGTAAGGCAAGGCAGGCTCTTGGCTCTAAATACCACAGGTCTTCTAGTTTCGAGAGAAATGAGTAGTCAGAAAGGTGGGCTTGGATTTCTGAAAGGTGACGACTATTCACACCTCTCTCAAGGAATATCCGTGTATCTATAATATATATTTCTCTATTATCAGAAAAACAAAAGTCTCTCCTGAGGAACAGCAAACATTTTGTCACAGCCAACTTTCAGTTCGCCTGATGCCAATTGTGTGGCTACAAATGACCATTTGCCCTTCCCTTTCCTTCCTTGTTTATAACCTATAAAGAGACAAATTCACATGTCCATATTACTACCTGTCTGGTGGAATAGTAGGCATAAGCTAATGATGACAGTGGATGGTGGAGGTTGTAGGGACAGCAGCCCCTCCCCTCCCCCCACACACTTAGTTTAAACTCCCCATTTTTTAAGCCCATAACTGTCGAAGCCAAGGATGGGTTACTTAGTTGCTGAGCCTTCTTCCCTTGCTGAAGAATAGTAGAAGATGATAGAATATAGGGTTTTTTCCTTCATTGTGGTAAAATACGTACCACATAAAATTTACCGTCTTCACCATTTTTAAGTGTGCAGTTTACTACTGTTAAGTACAGTCACTTGGTTGTACAAGAGATTCCAAGTTTTTAAATCCATGTAGAATATAAAGGAGTATTCTTAAAATGTCAGAAAATGACATGCAAGTTACACACCAAAAAACTGCGAATGAGACAGAATAGTGTTATGTGTAAACACCTAGAGTGTTCTTATTTTCTCCTCCAAGAAGGCAGATAGAGCGCGTGCGTGACGGCCTTCCCAAGTGCACCGTTTCATAGCAGCTGATGTGTGGTTAATCAGTACAGAGGAAACAGACAATTTTGTGCTTGAGACTAAAGTTTTTCTAAAGTTGCGAGTGTAGAATGAGAGAAGGTGCTCAGTCAGATGTGAATTTACAGAATTTAATTTACATAGTTTCCAGAGTTGGTTGTTGTCTAATCTATGGAAATACTTTCTTGATGTACACTGAGGGCCGGGTAATATTTGCTGCTGTTCTCCTAGTTTTTCTAGTGGAATACATCTTTTTATGAAAATATGGGTATCAACAACAACAAAAATTCTAAATGAGCAAGCACCTTTAAATTTATTATGATATAAATGGTCACATCATTATACCAAACAATTTTGAGATTAAATAGTTGAGAGTCACAAGAAAGACTGAAAACATTGCGTTCACCGGAGTTCTTAGCAGACCCACTTCTTTTTTTTTTAACATTAGGAAATTTATTTTTACAACCCCTTACTGTTTGCACTCGGTCATTCATAATACCCACAAAACAGGTTTGAAGGTAGTTGGTCCAACAGGATGTCAGCTGCAGTTCCAAAGGAGTTGTGGGTTCATGTTTTACCAAGGGAGACGCGCCCTTGCTCCTCTCTCCTGGCTGTGGAGGTTTATAGCTTATTTAGCAACCCTCTGCTTAAAAAAAAGTGCTGCCAACTTTGAGAAAACTTAAAGAATCCTTCTGAGTTTACCTTATTCAAAACTGCCTTAGTAAACTTTTGCTTATCAGTCCTGAGAAGATGTGTTAAAACCAGTTTGGCAACTTTTTTTTTTTTTAATATAGCATGCTAGAGGGCCTTGAGAAAAGAGTTTTGAAATAATGTCAGTGTTGGAACTAACTGAATCGTTTTTGAAAACAAGAATATTCATGATATATATTTCTCGGTGCTTAGAGGACTCATCTTTTAAAAGCCAAGATTCCATGGTGGGACTTAATTACCAATGGAAATGTAATAATACCAGGCATGAGCAACTGAGAGTTTCACTAAGAACTCAGAAGACAGTTTCTTTTGTATGAACACTGCCAAATTCACAGTCCTGCACACATGCATACCCAATATAATTGACTACTTCTGTTTTTTTTCTAAATCAATTTTTTACTGTACACAAATCAAAATACGTTGGTGGCATGAGGTAAGTTGCTGCTTTTGACTTTTCAGCATTCTGAATTTCTTTCCTTTTTGCATTTTTTTATTTTTCAATTACAGTTCACCGTCCAGGTTGTTCTGTATTGGTTTCAGGGGTACAGCATAGTGGTTAGACAGTTGACTGATTCTGTTTACAATCAGACTTTTAATACTTTGTAGTCTACTGATACTGAAATACGGTATTTCAGATGAGAGCTCTCTCTCTAAAGGACTAACTTGGAGTCAGTTGGAAAGGTATGAATCAACTATTCCATAGGGCAGGTTCGGATGCAAGTTCAGGTGATTTGGGGAGTCTAGCATACCTCAATTTTGACTTCTGAAACTGGGTTTTTACTTTTCACTAGAAAAATGTTTTTAAAACCCAACCACCCTGCAGTCCGCAGGAGCCTGTTTTACGATGAAACCCGGTGACAAACGTAGGCCATTTCTGTGCTGCATGTCAGCACAGAAACAGATTGTTCTACTGCAGCCATGCCCCTCTGCTTTGTCATTTCTGTGTGTAGCTGGGCCTCTGCCTCCTGAAATGTCAGCCTTCAGACTTGTGTGTATTTTGCGTTTGATTACCTTGGTCCTCAGCCAGCCTCACATTCGACACTTTCCGCATAGGCTGTGTATAGGTGCTTCTTGATGTTGAGCTGTTAATCTTTTTATTATTTCCTGTCACTTTTGCCATGATTGATGCTCTTGAGCCTGAGGGGGGGGCAAGTGATGAAATGACTTTGAACACAGCTTTGAAACGGAGCGTTTTAAGTTGGAGTTGGGTCTTACCTGAGACCATAACGACGAGTGAGAAAGCGCGCAGTCTGTTTGGTGAGGCGGCACTGGAACACTTGATAGTAGAAGTGGGGAGGCTTTCCCTGGTGTTTTTTCGGTGATTCGGGTCTCCAGGTCCGTGGGGTGGGATGTGGCGAGAACTCACAGAAGGTCCGGACTTGGTGCTGTGGGAAGGTTACAGAAAGGAGTCCTCTTCCTTCGGGATTAAAATAAAATTATTTTCGAGTGGTAGGCATTACCAAACCTCAGACCCTGTCATCTCCCTGATATTTCCCCCACCCCTTATGCACTTGCCTAATTCCTGTCTTGGCTTCGGAAGTTTTTCCCCACCCCAGCCCGGGCCTACAACATGCAGGTGACCCACTGGAATGTGAGAAGAAGGTGTTAGAACCTCTATACTGTTTTCAGCTTGTTACTTTATTTTCTTACTTTGTCAAAATTGTGGTAGAATAGATAAAACATAAAACTTGCCATTATAATCATTTTAAGAGTACAATGCAGTGGCATTAACTACAGTCAGTATTTTGTGCAGCCGTCACCATAGTCTGTTTCCAAACTTTGCGTCACCCCCACAGAAGCCTGCACTCATTACGGGGTGCCTCCCCAGGCACACCTGTACCCTCCAATCCACTTTCTGCCTTCCGTGCTCGTTCTAGATATTTCATGTAAGTGCGATCATACGTGTCTTTTGGGATCTGGCTTATTTTATTTAGCAGAATGCTTTCAAAGTTCATTCATGTTGTAGCATTTTCTTTTTATGGTTGAATGATATTACACTTGGTTCATCCGTTCACCCACTGAGGGAGAGTTGGGTTGTTTCCGCACTTTGGCTATTTTGAATAATGCTGCTGTGAGCGTGTGCAGCTCGGCTGTACAGGGATCCATTCGAATCCCCATCTGTAGCTGTTTGGGGTATGTGCCCAGGAGTAGAATTGCTGGGCTGTGTGGTGACTCCCTGTTTAACCTTCTGAACCACCACACTGTGTTCCACATTTTAGACTCCTACCAACAATGTATCGGGGTTACAACTTCTTCCCATCTTGGCCAATCCTTGTTATTTTCTTTTTTATCATAGTCATCCCAGTGGATATGAAGTGGTATCTCATGGCTTTGATTTTCATTTCCCTGGTGACTAATGACGTTGAGCATCTTTTCATGTGCTTATTGGTCAGTTGGATGTCTTCTTTAGGGAAATGTCTATGAAGTCCTTTGTATTGTCCATTTTATATATGTTCTATTGTTCTATTAAGTCTAATGGTAGAATATAGGTTATAAATAAAAAGATGCATATGCTTAGATATATGCATCGTGTTTTTTAAATGTGGGGGACATACTTTTAAAAGTTTGGAAACCATTATTATGGACAATAATAATGACCCATTTTATTTATTTGCTTAACAGTAGGAAACTATTGATGAAAATTCTTAAGTAATTCTGATTTTAAACAAATGTAATGTTTTTACTGGAGCCTCCATATGAAACTAACTGCAGGGTCCCACGGCTGTCTTTTAGGATGTTTTCTTTTGGTACTTAAGAAAGTAAATCTTCTTGGATGGGTTTTAAGTTAGACTGTTCTTATGTTCAATCCTATTTTGTGGTTAATAATGGGATTTCAGGGTCCTAATGTATCTTATTAAGAGATGGAAATGGTCTTTTGTGCTGCGTCACATAGGAGAACCACAAAATAAATCTAAAGGGAGATGCTTGGCTCTAAAATAGTAATAATAACAATTAGAATGTCATTTATAAGATTTGTTTGATTATGTAAAGAGATTAGCTTTGGGGGGGATTGAATCACCCCGTTTAATGACCCAGTAAGAGCATCTTAGGCCTTGGGTTGATTTTTTTTTTTTTACAGCTAGGTTTTCCTATTCTATTCTTTGAAAGTAAACTTTGTGATGTTGCCCTAAAATGCCAGCTTCTATCAAGGGCATGACATCACCATCCTAGCACATCCTGGTGTGTTTCTTGGATGGGGTCCACTCTGGCAGGCGTTTTCCAAATAAAACATTTGATTCGGTAAACAAGGGTTTTATCCAGCAGCCCAAGTGGAGAATTTTAAAACCAGTGTTTGTTTGGCCAGCAAACATTTTGTTTCAATCCTTGCAGCTAAACAAGTGGGTAAAATTTAAGTGGCCTGCTAGTAAAAACAAATGCAGAACCGACTTCGGAACACTCTGGCTGACGAGAAATCATCTCTTTGCTGTCAGAGTGTTAGTTTAGACGTTTTGGGAAATCGTTTGTACTTCTGTATAGTTTTGTGCTTAGCTACAGTCAGAGTGAAAAGTCTTAGGTTTGGGCCAGGGCTCTTACCTCTTTTCTTTAAGAAAGGAAGAAGATGAAGATGAAGAAATGTCAACATCATTAAATAAAAAGCGTTGTCGTGTTGCTGCACTGAACTTTTGTAGCCTGCCTTTAGAACGTGGCTGAAACCCCGACACGTCTTTGCCCTGCGTTTCTTTCTGCTCCCCTGACTCTTCAGTGGGAATTCCTTCGGCGTCCGACATCCGTGTTGCTTGTCAGGCCCTGTCTTTTAACTTTCAGAAAAATGGTAGTAAAGTCAGATTTTGATGAGCTTGTTGTTGCTTTTACTTAGGACTTCTTGTAACCGAACATTCTTGCTGTTAATGGATTATCTTCTGAAATACATCATTGAATTTTTAAATTGGGAAGTTTGTGGTGTACCTTTCCTTTTAAAAGGCCGGTCTCTTCTGATCAGGAAATGAATTGCACTTTCTTAAGAGGATAATCAGAAATCAGGGAATACAGCATACATGCAGAAGAATGTAGAAAATACACGTATGGTTGAATGAATAACTGGCAAGTGGACACACATGTAACCCCATCCAGATTAAGAAATAGAACATTGCCTTAGAACCTTCTCTTCTTTCAAAACCACCTTCCTTTTCTCCACATAGGACGCTTACAATTATGTAGATATACTTAAACAACGTCATTTAGTTTTGCAAGTGTTCGATATGTAATACTTTTTGTTTCATTTCTATCAACAATATGATTGCAAGACTTAGCCACATTGATGCCTGTAGGTGTGGTTTATGGGTTTTCACTCTTGAGAATCCCTCTGTACTGTGACGGTACATTAATCCATTTTACTGTTGATAGGTATTTCCAGCTTTTGGCTCTTATGAAAAAGGCTGGTGAGAACACTTATGTATGTGTGTGTATAATCTCCTAGCACAGGTGTGCCGAAGAGCTCTAGGATGTATGTGGGAGATGGATTGTGAGGTCATGTGGTATTTGTATGTTCAACTTCACACTGTAATTCCAAACTATTGTCCAAAGTGTTTGTTCCAGTTTGTATTTCCTCGAATGGTGGATGACAGTCCTATTGCTCTCCATCTTCGCCACAGTTTGGTGGTGTTAGACTTTCTAGTCTTTGTCAATCTGGTGAATGTGATGTGGTGTTTCATTGTGGTTTTCAGTTGCTCTTCCCTGATTAATAATAAAGCCTAGTGGCCATTTAGTTACTACCCTTTTCTTCTTTTAGCATTTATTCAAACGTTTGCCCCTTTTTCTCTTTTTCTTTTTACTGATTTGTAGGACTCTTTCACATATTCTGGAATTAATCTTGTGTCAATTATATGTGTTGCAAATATCTTCTACTACTTTGTGATTTGTCTTTTTACTGCTTGTGATGCCTTTGGATACACACAAACTCTTAATTTTAATATTTTTGGACTTTATGGCCAATAATTTTTGTATCTTTTTTAAAAAATTTGTATCTAGTTTAAGAAATTCTTTCCTGTCCCAAGTTCATGAATATATTCTCCTTTGTAGTTTCGCCTTTCATATGTTATTTTATTAATCTGAAACTGATTTTTGTGGAAGTTGTAAGGTAGGGGTGTGTTTTTGGTTTTTGTCTGAATGCATAGTTGTCCAGCCACTATTTACTGAAGTGCCCTTCTTGTCCACATCATATGGAATACTGCCTGTGCTGTGTATCGAGGGGCCATCTGCGCTGCATCTGTTCCTGTGCCCTGTATTATATTCACTCCATTGGTCTTTTTGTCGGTCCTCCCTCAACCCTACACTGTCTTCATTATCACAGCTTCCCAGTGAATTCGTGACACCTGGGAAGGCATGCTCTTCCCTAGGTCTTCAAGCATGTCTTATCCTTGGCTTTTTGCCCTTTTATATAAATTCTACAAACAGGTCAAATTCTCTAACAGAACCTGTTGGAGTTCTTACTAGGATTGCACTGCATCTGTAGACCAGTGTGGGGGAAACGGGCAGGCTTAGAGTAGGGAGTCTACGACACTAAAATGCAGCATGCGCGATCTTCAAAAGGGTGCTGCCCAACTTCCTGGGTTTGGGTCTGGCACCGGAGAACTTATTTAAATAAATAGTGTGCCTCAGTTTCCTTACTTGTACTATAGGGATCGTAATAGTACCTACCTTATAGGGTAATTGAAAGGATTAAAGGATTAAATGTGGTAAAGTGCTTAGAATAGTGTCTGACACATGTAGGCATTAGAGAAGCCCATGAACATTGATTTCTCTATGTCTGTTTATAACTTCTTCAATGTGCCAAGAAAGCTTTGTAATTTTCTTTATAAAGCTATACAAAATATATAAAATATATTGTTATGTATACATATATGGAAATATATATAATCCTAGAAACTGAAAAATTTTCATGCTGTTGTAAATGGTATTTTTGAAGTTTTTTGTGGGTGTAGATGTTATTGTGGTTTTATTAGTATGTTTTATGAGCTAATTACGATAATGTTCGATTACAACTTAGTAAATGCTCATGTTGCCTAAGAGGCTGTTAAGAGCAGGCAAGAAGCATGGACACTTCCATCGGGGTGATTTCCCGTCACAGTTGCCGCTCTGGTTTCACAGGATTGAACATTTTAGGAATTTTGCATAATTTTAAACCATTGTATCCCCTTGACTTCTGTTGAAACCTGCCTGCGAGTTTGGGCAGTCGGGCAGGCTCGTTGTATCTTGGATAGTGGGCTACTTCCAGCTCCCTGTTTCTTTTAAATGTATGAGATCAATATGCATCAGTATTTGCTTGTAGACCACCCACAGTGTGCTTCAGACCCTGGTAGGCTTCATTTCCAGTGCTCCTATTTCCCCCCCTAAATTCCGCACTGAAGATGCCACATCTTTGTACATTGACTCACACCCAGCGTGTGTAAGCTTTCTCTGGATGAAAATTCATGTTGTACCTTTTGTGTTTGTCGGACAGGTCACACACATCTCTTTGGGGTTATAATTTTTTTCTTTTTTTAAATTTTTATTTATTGATTTTAGACAGATGGAGGAAGGGGGGAGAGAGAAAAAAAACATCGATTTGTTGTCCCACTTATTTGTGCATCCATCGTTTGATCTTGTATGGGTACTGGCTGTGGGGGGAGGTCAGAACCTTGGCGCATGAGGATGATACTCCAACCAGTGAAGCTGCCCAGCCAAGGCAGTTTTTTTCTCTTAATAAAAAGGAAGAAAGGAAAGGAAAAACTACAGAGATTCCCCTGACTAGCGTCTTCCTCTGGTCTCAGTTCTAAGCTTTCTGGTCACGTGGCACTCCCCCTCACGTGGGAGGGAAGACCCAAACTGCCAGGCTCTTTGTGATTTCACTTTGTATCGCCGGAGGCAGAAACTCAAAATGAAACCAATGAAAAAAACCAATGTGTTCTTAATGGTTTTACCCAAACCATAAATCTGTCTCTTGGAGGGAGAGGGGAATCACCCAACATTTGATCCGGTTTCTTCAGCATCTTCCAGAGTAGTATTTGTCAGTTCAGTGAGCACCAGCTGGGACTCACTCAAGGGGTTCGTTGAAAACGCAGATTCGTGGACAGGAGGCAGGGATTTAAATATTTTAAGATGCCCTGGTGGTACTGACAGTCATCAGGACCTAGTAACAAGGCTAAAGTTATGGTAGGCTCAGGTTTTCATTGATCACATATCACTTAATGGAAAGTTTCGCAAGAGGCTTAAAATAATGTAGCCAACACCTGTGAAGTGATGTGTGTCAGGCATTTCACATTTAGATCTAGGAGTAGATTACTGTTATTAGTGTCACTTTATAGAAGAGGAAGCTGAAGAACAGAGAGGTTAAATAACTTGCCTAGAGTCAAACAGCTGATACACAATTGTCATTTTTTTTCCTGGACCCTCAAAGCAAAATCCTGACCTTTGTTAATTACCAAAAAAAAA
>PVKM010023453.1:0-21157 GCA_004027735.1 Carollia perspicillata | reverse complement strand
TTTTGTTTTAAAGCGTTGGTTGCAAATACTGCAAGAGCTACACTAAGTACTAAAAGGCATTTCCTAAGAATCCGATCATGAAGGTTTTTGGTCTAAATCAGCGATTTTCAACTGACGTGCTGCAAGAATTTTCAAAACATGCACTACCTGCCTATTTAGTCAGGGGCACGGACCTCTTCCCTTAAATTGTCAAGTAAGAAAATGACAGCAGCCAAAACAATAGCTGTCCTGTGTGAATGAATCAAAATAAAACCTATTTTGCCAGATCAGCAAAAATATATTTTAGTTGTGGCACAGAAGTTTAGTAATGTATGTGTGCTGTGAGATGAAAAAAAATTGAAAATTGCTGTTCTAAATGTTGCCGATTTTGGAATGTTTTTAAGTGCAGTTCTAGAAAGGCCCCCTGAGGATCTAACGTCTTTAAATATAATGTTGCCTCTATTTTCGTAAAACATTACAGATTTTTTTTTTGTTGGATTTAACTATGTAGCACAGGTCAGATGGCAAGAAATGTGTCTGAACAGCTAGCTACTTAAAAAGCAACTAATAACCTCCATTAACATTTGTTAGGCACTCACTGCTTTTTAACCCTTTGTGAGAATGGGCAAAATCTCTGAAGCACAGGAAATAATCTCATATACGCCGCCCCTTCTTTGCCTCTTTCACAGTTCCATTAAAATACGGGCTTTTGGCATTTAGCTGAGCCAGTAAAACAAGACCAGAAAGATCCCTGACATTTTAATTTTCACATTGACATGTGACAACGTGTTGAAGACTTTTGTTTCAAAATGTGAGGGCTCCATCTGTTTTAGCGTTGTCATTCTAAACCAACAAATCTAAAAAGTGGGGAAATTAATCCAGAGAGTGGAGGGAAGGAGGGCAGAAGTTTCGTAGCCTTTTGGGAGCACTTTCCACAAGTGGGTAAAGTGGTCTCTCCCAGTTCTTTTCCATCACCTGTGAGGGACGCAAGGTAGCTAAAGCCGTGGGCTGACAGACACAAGGAAGAGAGGAGGCAAAAATAAGGAGAAATACGATTGATTTAAATCAGGGGTCAGCAGCCCAGGCTGGAGTGGCTTAGTTGGAGCATGGTCCCATAGACCAAAAAGTCATGGATTTGATTCCTGGTCAGGACACATACCCAGGCTGCAGGTGTGGTACCTAGTCGAGGCACACACAAGAACTCAACCAATCAATGTTTCTCTTTCACACTGATGTCTCTATCTCTATCTCTCTCTCTATCTCTATCTCTGTGTCTCCCTTTCTCTTTCTCTAAAAGCAATGAAAAAAAATGTCCTCAAGTGAGGATAAAAAAAAATCAAGTCAGCAAGCTACAGCCCACAGGCCTAGTATGGCTCATTGCCAGGTCTCTGTATGGCCTGCAAGCTAAAAATCGGTTTTCCATTGTTTAAGTGGTTGGTGGGGGAGCAAAAGAAGAACCGTTTTGTGACATGTGGAAATTGCATGGCATTCAGATTGCAGTGCCCCTAAATGAAGTTTTACTGGAACACAGCCACGCTAATTTGTTTATGTATTGCCCCTGGCTGCTTTCATTCTATGGCACAGTCGAATGGTTGTGACAGAGACCATATGGCCCTCAAAGCCTAAAATATGTGCTATCTGGCTCTTTAAGAAAATGTGTGCTGACCGTGGATTTTAGTGATCCTTCTGGGCCCTCCAGACCTGCTGGCAGTGTCCAGCAGGTTGACCCCTCTCCTTGCTGCGGTTTATCACCTGGCTTCCAGGACATCACTCTGCTGGCTTCCCTCCTGCCTTTCCGGCCTTTCCACCTCCATCTCTTTACTGGTTCCTCACCACCGCTGAGATGAATGTTCAGAAACACATTGGTGTACCCTAAGGGTCGCCAGTTGCACCTCTTCATTTTTTGTGCCTTCTTTTGTCCATACTTGCTCCATCGGTGAAGGGATTTGAGAAATGATCAAAGACAGAGATACTACCATAAGGTGGCAGTAGCACACACATGCTTTTCTGCTACGGGTTGACACATGACATGTTTTGAAGGTGGGGGGAGGAGATGTCCCTCACAGCAGGAATCTGTCCAGAAGCCACACCTTGTGTTTGCTGCTGAGAAGGCGAGGGGGACGAGGGAACTCCCAGGGAGAGGGGAATCGGGGAGGTGCCTTTTGTGTCTGGCAGTGTCCTCAGCAGTGTGGCAAGGAGTTGCTAGGTCTGAGAGCTCTGAGGAGCAAACATCATATAACTTACAAGGCTTAGGGTTTTATAACCACAAGACTATTTTATCAATGGCCAGCAGATGCTGGGTGTTGTTTAGCGGCGGTACGCAAAGCAGGTAGGCCCTGAATGCCTAAACATTTGCTCATGTGGACAATGTTTAAAATAAATGATGTGTAAAAATTTGTGTGTGGCTCTGACAGGCTTTTGAGCTAACAGTTCTCAGCCTACAGTGAAGAAAAGAACCTACCTGGCAGCCAGTGCACAGAGGCTGTCCTGGCTCATTTGTGTAACATGAGGTGATCTCCCCAGATTGAAGGCTTTAAATACCGTCTCTATGATGGTGACTCCCACACTGTCTTTTGCACAGACCTTTCCTTGAGCTCCAGGCCCACATACCAAACTCAACACTTCCACTTGGTGTCGAGTCACATGTTAAACTTAACACACCCGAGCCCCCCACACCTCCCCTCCAAGGCAGTCCCTCCCGCAGGCTTCCCACCTCTCTTCTCCAGGCCTGGACACTTGGCATCATCCGTGACTCCTCTCTCTCCCTCATGCCACACCAAACCCATCAGCTCTACCTGCCAAGGCTCTCTAAAACACCAGAGTGTGACTGCTCCTCCCCACCATCGCTTACTGCTGTCTGCATTTCTGCCCTCATGTTCCCTACAGCCAGAGTGGTTCCATCATTAACTTGATGTTTTAACCATTAACATAGATAATTTTATTTATTTATTTATAGACAGGGGAAGGGAGGGAGACAGATGCATCAATGTGTGGTTGCCTCTCGCGTGCCCCCACGCGAGACCTGCAACCAGGGGACCTGGCCTGCAACCCAGGCATGTGCCCTAGACTGAGAATCAAATCAGTGATCCTTTGGTTCGCAGGTTGGCACTCGATCCACTGAGCCACACCAGCCAGGGCCATATATATCATTTTAATTAAAAGAAGAAATCATTGGCCCTGGGTAGTCCTTGTGGCATCCCCAGAGATCCAAATGGCATTCTGCCAGGCACACAAGCCAGGTGGGATTCTCTTGGCGCTGCCTGCAGCCCCGATAGGTCATCTGTGCCTGCACACTCCCCTGCCCTGAAGTGTTTGCAAACTAAAATAAAAGCATGTGCTAATGCATGGGGCACGGGCAAGGCGGTGTGGGCCAGGAGGAAGTGTGTGAACCACTGCCAAGCTTAGGTGCCATGCAGTGCTTCGCTGTATCCGCCAGCAGCTTCTCCCTGTGAGCAGTGCCCACTGTGTGTGTGTGCATGTGTGTGCGAGATGGGAGAAAGAAAGAGAGACTTGCAGGCTGAAACCCTCTTGCAATAGTATGAGACTGAACATTCGTCTAAAACAATCTGGTTAAATTCGCACAGACAGTTCTCGACTTTATCAGGAGGAGAAGCAGGCTTTCCTGGATGAACACAAGCCATGTTCGATCCCCAGAGTTTTGCTACCTCCTGAAAACAGCTCTTCACCAGAACTGTCAAAACAGTAGAAATCAACCAAGCAGAAGCACTCACTGGTGAGGAATGAAAAGACAGGTAAAAGGACGGAGAAGGAGGAATTGTCCAACTGCCTTACTGTAAGAAGCTGCGGGCGTAACAGGGGCAGCAGCCACATCTCCTGCATCGTTGTTATATGCCAGGCACTGCTCTGAGTCCTTTGCAAAAATTCCTATCATTCTCATAACAACCCAATGAGACAGAGGGCCTTATTTTACTGAGGAACCTGAGGTCCAGAGAGGGAAATAACTCATCCAGAGCTACTTGGTACCAGAGTCCAAGTCCTGCCTCCTTACAGTAGAAATCAGACGGGCCCTGAGGGTCCAGGGATCTTCATGGCCAGCCCACATGTTGTGATTCCCAATCCAGGGTTCTTCCCAAATACCCAGGCTTTTTCCTCAGCCCTGAAGACTGACCATTGGCCGGATACTCCCAGATCCCTCCAGGTAACACAATTTTTAAAGTAATGTCTTATGCTTGGTTTTTTTGTTTTGTTTTGTTTTTCAAACAGGTTCTTCAAGCCTATTTAATCTTCCTCCAGCCTAGGAGAACAGATGTGTTTTCCTGATCTCTTTCTCTTGATGTTCTTGAAAGTTTCATGGGCTTTTTTAAATTCTGCATCCAAAGATCTCTACATCCTAGTACTGGAGTCTCTTAGAATTCACTTTAAAGAATGGATCTGAAAATCACACTCCTCTGTTAGCCCAAAGGAATCTGAGAACATGAAGCTTTTTGGCTTCAGGTGAATCTTTTATTATTTTAAACTGATGCAAACATATTTTTTTTCAAAGATGGTAGCACAGTCATTGTCACAAGCATCTTAATAGATCGATTTTGCAGAGAAAGAATATGCTACAAGTCATGCTATTCTTATTTTCAATAGCATTCTGGCAAAAATTAAAGACATTTCTAATTGCCTCAAGCACTTGATGAATAGTAAACTCTACTTTCTGCCTCTGGGTAAATAAATGGTGTCTCAGTGATGTGGTGGGAACAAGTAATGTGAAGCCTACTTCTTACACAGGCCCTTGGCTCCAACTACCGTCAGCCCCTTCGATTACCACTGAACTTCTCAGCTATTTTCTGTAGCTCCAAGTCCATTGCAGCCAAGTTCTCAAGTTCTTTTTCCTGGAAAACATACACAAAAAAATGGAAGCATGAGGTCCTAGATTAACGTATTTTGTTGTATTTTAAGGTAGTATAAACAGGGCAATTTTTGATGTGTTAGAGGCTGACACACCCAACACCACCCGGGAACTTGTCAGAAATGCAGACTCCCAGACTCCGCCTGGGACCTCCTGAATGACAAACTGAGGGCTAGGAATCCCTCGTGATGCTGATGCTCATTCAAATTTGAGAAGCACCTACGTAGTCATTTGAGGAAAAGGGGACAACTCAGTTAATGCTACCTCTCCCAGATGTAAATTTCTGATTGTTACAGGCCACGAGCTGGCAAAGATAGACCAAAGCAACTAATTTCTTTCCCATCTGTTCTCTCCTACCCTAGGAAATAGTGATGCAAAGGCCAATAGCCAAGGGAAGACACCAGAGCCCTGGCTGGTTGTCCACCTTGGCTGAACATTGAAACAACCTGGGATCTTTAAAAAATTCCGATGCCCCATCAGCACCCAGTTCCCAGTGGAATCTCTGGGAGTGGGTCCCAGGCATCAGCAGTTTTTCAAGCTCTCCAGGTGACTGCAGTGTGCAGCCAAGCTTGAGAAGCAGGGCGATAGGAGGAGGTGGGCAGCAACACGGACAATGGCTAGATATTAGACAGGAATCAAACCCAGGTGTTGCCTCCACTCTGTTAAGTAGGGGTACATTATCATGATGACCAATTCCCGCCAATTTCTCCCCATCAATTTCAGCCTGTCTTGAACACACCAACATTAACCATCCTCAGGTAACTTTGAACAAAACCCCCACACGGTACCTCTTCCTCCGTCAGCACTCCTGGGCGAGCCCTGTCCTTCTCACTTTCCGCCGTGCGGTGTGGGCTCAGCTGCTCCTCGGAGTCGTAGAAGTCAGGAAATTCGGCCGACTTCTTCCTGTAGTGAAGGAGCTGGTCCAGCTCGGCCACTCGGTCATACTGCCTTTTCAGGTCCAGCTTGGGGACGAGATTTCTCTTCTCATATCCCCAGTTCACATCCTCCTCGAAGGGCTTTTTCTCCCACCAGTCATAGTTGTATTCTGGGAAGAAATTCTTCTCATTCAAGGTCAGGCCATTTCCCTCTTCGCCCTCCAGAAAACTGTCGTCCGTGTTGCCTTTTCTCTCAAAATGGCTGCTCTTCCACGGGGAAGGGGCGTAGTACGGGTTGAGCAGCTCCCCTAATCTCTTCCTCTTTTCAGTGATGTGATAGGGAGCGTACTGCTTGCCCTGAAGCCTAGCTTCCTCCCTGTGGTCTCTAGTATCTTGCAGGTTCCCCTGCTGCTGCCATGCCCCGTGGGCTCCTTCCTCACCATTTTCCTCACCGTAGTTGAGGTAGTTTTTGTCCTGCTCTTGCCACTCACCTTGCAGGTGCCTTCGTGCCTGGTCCATCTGGTTTTCTTGAACACGGTAGTGTCCTTCACCCAAGAATGGTTTCTCTTCTTTGTCTGGAGGAGAATAGGCACCATGTTCCCCACCCCTAGCTCTGTGGAGGTACCCCAACTCTGGGCCCCTCTCTTCCTCACTGTCCTCACCATATCCATGCACCGTGTTGTCAAGTTCTGAGTTGGGGTGATTTCTCGTGTCCTCCTCCTCCTGGACCTCTTCCCTGGGAGGCCTGGGAATCCTGTACTTCTCGTTTTCTCTGCTCCAATACCGTGCCCCTTCCAGGCTCTCAGGAGCCTGGACCCCTGCGTAACTCCTCACTTCTTCCCCATATTCGGGTTCTTCCTCTGAAGCCCTGTAATGGGTGGGAGAACGGTCCCTCTTGTCCCCGTCTCTGGCCAGGCCCGCATTTGACTCCTCAGACTGCTCATGGGGTTGTCCCCATGCCTCAGAGGGAGGGTTCCTTTCCTGAGACGACCTGTCGGGCCTGCTCCACCCATGGCGGTGTCGTGGCCTCGTGCGTCGTTTGTCCACCTCGTGGCTGGCCTCTTCCTCACTTTCCTCGGATCCTTCCTGGCTCCCAGGCTGACTTCTAGACTCTTGGACATGTTTCTCCTGGCTCCTTGTCTCTTCTCGACTCTCTTGGCTACTCCTCTCCTGGCTGTGTGTCTTTTCCTCAGGGAGCCTGGCCGAGTGTGTGTCATATCTGGACACTACCTCCTCTTCTTTTTTAGCTGTGGCCTGATTTCTTTTGTCAAGAAGGGCATTTGGTGTCTCTCCCGGCTCTTCTAGGTGTTTCTCTTCACTGCCACCATCCCCATGCTCCCTTTTCGGGTATTTCTCTCCTTCCTCTTCCTCCCTGTCCCCTCCCTCGCTCTTCTCAGAATGGTATGTCTTTGCTTCTTTGGAGACTTGACTGTCAGAGGGGTAGAGGCTCCCCTGGGACTCGCCTGCTCCCTCTCGGCTGTGCCCACCTCCCTCTGTGTTGGCCACTGATGGGCTTTGTGTGTCCGTCTCCCCTGGGACTCCTGTGTCCTCCCTACTGGAAGGCCCACGGGCTTCTGAGGCATCAGCTGAGTCTCTTAACAGTCTTACTTCAAACCTTGTGTTTTCATTTTTACTTTTCTCTTCATCTTTAACCTCTTTTCCACCTGTAGTGAAATTTTAAAAAGAGTAAGAATAACTTCAGAATTGCTTGTGGTTCAACAAGTACCAGCCTTGGTGATTACTATAGATCCTAAGGACCCTGAAAATCACTTGGATAATTTTTTAAGCTAATAAAGGCTATAGTCATTTTAAAAGCAAATGGTATGAAAGCTCCTTGGCTATGTTTCAATCTAATAATAAACTCTCTCTATTTTTATTTTTTCAAAGTACTTAACCAGCAGCATCTCTCACTGGTACTACTAATGATCAAACTGAAATCCAAGTACGGGTTTATAAAATATTATAATTTGGGTGGTGGGTAGAGGGGGGCAAAGGGGAAAAATTGGGACAACTATAACAGCATAATCAATAATACACAATTAAAAAAATAAAATATTATAATTTAGAACCAGAAGAAACCTTAGGATTTGTTTAGTTCAACCTCATCTTTTTGCAGACTAAGTCCTTGACACTCAGAGAGGTATAATTTAGGACCATTCTTTCCATATTTGCTCTAAGTATGAACTGAAAAATTAACATTGTATTCATAGCTCTAAGTAGAACCCAGCCAAATAAAGTTAAATAGCCAAAATAAGAAATATCAGGAGTCAAAAGAGAATTAAACAATGTTTAATTATTATTTTATCAGACTTTTATTACTCAATCAACTGTGTAGACTCAACCTAGCAGAAAGTGACAATATTACTTAGCATTTGGTGACAAGGAGAGTGCACACTTCTCCCCTGAGAACATTACACAGCGGGGGAAAGGCCATTTCTGCCTTCACTCAGGGCCCACCCGCCCAACACGTTCTCAAAGTTGAGGATGAAGCTCCACATACTGAGTTATCTTTGTGTTTCATGAGTCAACCGTAGAGGATAATAACTGATATTTTAATTGAATGCTGTTCTCCCCCATCTTTTCCAATGTCAACAGATCCTTTACTAAATCCTCCTTAGTTCAAGGACATCCCGTGAAAGGAGATATGCAGTTAACACTGTCTGAGTTGTCAGCTGGGAGGTTTGGGTTTCAGCGGAGGTCGCTGAGTTCAGACAGAATGCTCGAAGCCAAGGCCGCTCACAGCTCTGGGTCCACATCTGAGCTGTCCATTCATTGTAGGGACCACCTGCCCCCAGTGACCATTTAGCACTTGAAATGTGGCTGGTCCAAACTGAGATGTGCTATAAGTATACGACACCAGATTTTGAAAACTTTGTATACAGCAATGTAAAACATCTCAATACTTAATATTGATTACATGTGGAAATGACTATTTTGAATGTATTAGATAATGTATATCATATATATTGGAAGTATCCAAATTATATATTAAGTAAAATATATTAGATAAAATTAATTTCACCTGTCTTTTTATCACTTTAATGTGGCTAATAGAAAATTTGAAATTATATTTGTGGTTCACACAGTAATTTTATTAAACAGCTCTGATGAGTCATTTGAACTGACATTTACAAAACAGAAAAAAAAATGGTCTGTTTTGCAAAAGATGTCCAAGGAAGAGAGGAAGGTCTGTATCTCCCTCCTTAAAGCCCAGCCTGTCATGAGTAACATTCTCAGGTTTTATGAGACAATTGAGATGTCCCTGACACCTAGACACCCAGACACCTGGGGGCTGGCCCCTCACCAGTGCCTTGGCTTTTTCGGAGCCAGTGGTGACGTGTGCAGCAAGGAGGCTGGTGGGGCCGGCCAGGTAGGCATAGGGAAGCAGGGAGGCTTTGGCCAGATGCTGACATCATTCTGAGCGCCAGCTGAAATAATGCCACTGATCAGACAGGGTCTCAGCTTCCCAGGGTAGAGGCTATGTGGCCCCTTCTGACCGCCTGCTGGTCAGGAACAGAAGTATTTTTACTTTTTTCCAGTTAACTGTGTGCTGCCTATAGCAGCTTGTGCCTGAGGCTTAGCACTTCCTCCTAAATTTAGCTTTAAGCCCCCACAGGTGAGATCAGAGGAGGCCTATGATTAGCAAGCACAGTCATTGTCAGTCTGTAAAACCAAGGTGTAAAGCTCACTCTTACTTTCAAGTAGGAAGGGGAAAATGCTTGTTCCATCCCTATGATGTTGCAAGGATGACCAGATCAACCTGGTGAATGAGATTCTTATACCTGTTAAGAAACTGGACTACACATTCCCTAATATCTGTTCAAGCCATAAACCAGTGATTCTTTCCTACTCCCCAAATGCTCAGTTTTGCTCAATAAGTGTATGTTGGCTCCAGAGGTGTGCTGGAGAGACTGGCAGTGGAGATGGAGATGGACTAGGTGAGGAAGGGAGGCTGCATGAAGGAATTCATCCATCCAGTCGGCTAAGAGCCCCATCAGCCTTTAGGTCAGTGTAAGATGTGCCAGCAAGGGAGAGAAAACTGGCATAGGGCAGAAGTCACACACTGGTAGCCCCACAGGTGAACTGTTTGGCTTTAATAACATTTTTAATAAATTCTAATTCAGAAACAATACTTAAATACCGGGAGATGTGCTTAAAAATCCCAATTTTAACATCTTTTGGGAAAAAAATCCCAAGATCTGTTTTCAGAGTCTGTACGTCTCCACTGTAGGGTTAGAGCTGAGAAATACCTGCTTCCCCTTCGGGAGAGACATGCATCCTACAGTTTGGGAGTGTCTTCCTGTCCTGCCTTACTCCTTCGTAGTGTCTGTTGGTCTGTCCCTGGCTGGCTTTTGAGTCTGCAGCCTCAGAGGGGTTCTTAAATCCTCCCAGTCTGCATTTTATGGCTCTCTGGATATAATGGCACCAGGGTCCTGATAGACACGGGTCATTTTGTTTAAGGATTTTATTTATTTATTTTTAGAAGAGGGGAAGGGAGGGACAATGAGAGGGAGAGAAATATCAGTGTGTGGTTGCCTCTCTCACATCCCCCACTGGGGACCTGGCCCGCAACCCAGGCAGGTGCCCTGACTGAGAATTGAACTGGTGACCCTTTGGTTTGCAGGCCCGCACTCAATCCACTGAGCTACACCAGCCAGGGCAGTCATTTGTTTTTTTACCCGTTTCCCTGGAGCTCTCACAACAAACATCGAAAGACCCCTTAGGGCTAAGAATCCAATCTTGGCAGGCAAGCAGAGCTCTACATACAACAGCTTTTCCTAAGCAGTCGTGGTTTTTGATAACCGACTATGGCAGACCTCAAACTTTTGCATCTATCTGGTAAACAAAGAAAGGAGGAGGAAGGTAGCAAAATGGGTTTGCCCAAAGGAGCATCCTTTAGTCCCTGCCTAAACACCTACTCTGCCCTCACTCATTCCCTGTGATGGCTGGAAAAGGAAGTTGGGAAGAAATTCTGTAAGTATATGTGTAGGCAGTGATGGAGAAACTTCCACTTGGGTCCAGGGGGCCAATACAGGCTTGAGTCCCTACACCTACTACAGTTACCCCGACACCCCCAATGGTGGATTCAGTCCCCCAGGTAACTCTTATGGTCAGTTACTAATACCTGTTTTTACCATTTTATGCTCAGGGGTTCATGTGCAGCAGCAGCAAGAGTATTATCGTGGACTGAAAGATTGTGAAGGTGGAAAGAAGAAAAAGTCACTGTTCCTAGCCTGACTAAAAA
This sequence comes from Carollia perspicillata, assembly GCA_004027735.1. NCBI lineage: Eukaryota > Metazoa > Chordata > Mammalia > Chiroptera > Phyllostomidae > Carollia > Carollia perspicillata. Next base: position 10,200 of record PVKM010023453.1, on the reverse strand, counting down.
TTTAAAAACAGAGAAAAGTGCTGAAGGGAACAGTGTTTTGTTTTGGGTTTTTTTTTTTCTTTATTTTGATTTGTTTAAATCAGTTTGATTTCCTGCATAAAAGAGACTGCATAGTTTTACAAAATTTATTTCTTAATGCCAAGTCCCAATGGACACTGCTTGTATCACTGTTCAGATTTTGTTTTCAACAGAAGCTGATTTGCGTGGAGAAAACATCTCCATCTAGACTTAGAAGGTTATTACTCTGACTCACTGGATGTTCTGCTTCTACCCTCACCCCTTCCAGTCCTCAGGCCTAGAATCCCAGTACCATTTGGTAGCACCTCCCTTTGAATAAATTCTGCACTAAAATGACTTAACCAATGTGTCATGTAGACAGGCCAGAAGTTTCCAAGTCACCTTTCCCAGCTTCTAACTTGGAAGATCATCACAGTCAAGAGTAGAAGGCACAGAGAAGAATAATTTTAAAATCTCTTTCTATCCTTTCATCTTCCAACATTCCCAGAACACTCAATCCTCCCTCCTCCAATCACAAACAAGCACTCCCCACATCTTCCTGCACCCAAATGAAAGCTTGTTCTGAAAATCCAAATTCTGGAACCAAGGAATTTGAGAAATGATAGACATCTCAAAGGCTATCTCTGAGTTCAACTCCCTCGTTTTACTTTGAGGAAGTAAGCCCAGGGAGGCAAGGGATATTTCCCATGGCCACAAAGCTATTAAGTGTCAGTAGGGACTAGAAGCCATATCTTTCCATCTCCCCAGACACTAGTCTAGTCTGTACTTCCCCCACTGTGTTATATCTCTGGTTCATTTGGAGGTAGAGTGGGAGGTGAACTAGAGGAAGCAAGAGCAAGGGCCACTCTGGGGACCCTGGGAACAAAGGTCTCCTGCAGGGCAGGACACTTACTGTTTTTCAGGACTTGTCGGCACTCAGGAGTGATGGGTGGAGCATTGGACTTTGACAGAGCATTTGAGAGGACCTCGATGATGCAGCGAGTCACCTGTGGGGGTTGTCAAAGGCTGGTATCAATGGGATGGCAGACTACTCAACACAGAGCTCCTGCTGTCCAGAGAGGCTTGGCTGTGTGACCTGTACTGATGCAGGATCCTTGGGGGTCAGGAATATAGATTTACAGGACTGTAATGAGACTTCCAAGGCCTCTCCACAGAACAATGCAAGGAAGCACTGGGCCAAGATCACCCTGAGAAGAGCAATAAACACCCATTTCTGAGCAAGTTGGAAGGAAGAGGGTACGAGGACACACTTATCCTCAGAGGCACTAAACCATCCAGGAAGGAGTTGAGAGTCCAGGGAAGGAGGGACATCCTTTGCCTCCATTCTCTTAGGGATGAAAAACTGGTTTTGTAAGACCACGTTGTCTTTTCTGTTGTCTGTTTGTTTTCACTTTTTATTTTGTTTGGTTTGGTATAATAAGGAGTGGGAGAACCTAGAGTCTAGACACACTAGTAAGTCTAGATTCTACACTTATATTTCAACTTACCATTTCTTCACTGTGGCTCCTGTTATCCGCTGGCATAGAACCGACGGCTTTGAAAGAGAAAAAGAATGGGAAATGACCTGAGTTGATTTAGAAAGTGGTGTGAACCCAAACACAAAATCTTCCCCCACCCACACATGCAATATCTGGAGAGAGGGTCAGAGTCAGGGCTGCACAGGGTGGAGATAGCTGGGGGGGAGTGCCCCAGGAGCCGTGCACACACGCACATACTAACACACACATAGCTACTCTCCCTAGCAATGTCTTGAACATGATTTGAAAATGAATGCTGAATTATGTCCAGTATAAATCAATTTGGACCATAGGAAGGGGAGATTTGGGGACCCTGGTACTGTTCAGTTTCTTGATCTGGGTGCTGATCACACAGGTGAGTTCAATATATTAAAAAAATCATTAAGCTGTATACTTAGGATCCGTGTAGTTTTCTAATGTATATTATACTTCAGAGAAAAGTTTAAAACAAACATTTTATTTTTATTTTATTTTTATTGTAAACCTAATTTAAGTGAAACCAGGATGCCCTCCTCCACCCTTCTGCCCATTCAAAATGAGTAGAGATTTGTAATTCCCTTTGTCTATTCCTTTTGCCACCCAAAAAATCCTCTCCCAAATTCACTTCCTTTACAAAAGCATGGTTGTGACTATCTCACATAATCAAGTGCCCCATTTTTACCCCCAGCTCTTTGCCTGAATAAGCTTGCTTATGCATCTGTATCAGTCAGTGCTGTCTATCACCCCCATGTTGTCTGTAGCCATGCAGAGAACATGGGTCACATCTAACTCTACCAGTAGAGCACCAAGTCCATAATATGTGCAAATAGGTGTTTAACAACTATTTATGAGGATACTTAAGTTTAACAACTACTTATGAGAGCATTTAAAAAGAATAATTCATTTAAATTAATTCAAGTTAAATTCCATGAGATTCTGCTTATTTTAAATCAGATTGAAGTACAAGGTCTGTACAGAAAAAGTCCATTCATTGTTAATATAATGAGAATGGTTTGTGTGAAATCGATATAACCTGGCAGCCAAGGACAGTGGACTGGAATGTGCATGTGTGAACAATGAGGACTTCACTGTACTAGTCAGTGGGGGCGGTAGACACCATTGAGTGAGCATGTAGACTGCGTGGCTGTCACATTCAAAATGAGAAAGTAGAGCAACAAATCTGCATCAGATTTTGTGTTAAGCTTGAACATTCCTCCATAGAAACTATTCAAATGATTCAGAAGGCTCCAGCTATGGCAACTGGTGATCGGTCACTTCATCACTACAACACACTCTCATACCTCATGTCTCATGAAGAGTTTTTTTGTGAAACATCAAATCACCCAGGTGACTCAGCCCTGCTACAGCCCAAATTTGGTGCCCTGTGACTTCTAGCTTTTCCCAAAACTAAAATCACCTTTGAAAGAGAAAAAATTTCAGGCTGTTGATAAGATTCAGGAAAATATGATGGGGGCAGCTGATGGTGATTGGGAAAACTGTGTGAGGTCCCAGGGTGCCTACTTTGAAGGGGACTGAGGTGCCATTATCTTATGTACAATGTTTCTTGTATCTTGTATTTTCTTCAAAAAGTGTCTATTTTTCATAGTGTATGGCTGGATACTTTCTGGACAGACCTTGTATGTTTTAGAAAGGAAATGCTTCAGGTGATTTTAATTTTCCAGTGCCTCCCTTTTTTCTTTCAAAGCTGTTTTGCTCCTTTTATATTTCCCTTTGACCTTGTGTTGTCTAAGCTTTTTCCATTGGACAAGCATAAAGCAATTATATACATATAGACTCATCGCCTCAGTTCTCCTGGCACTGCCAGAGAAGTTCAGTGCAGAATATTCTTCTAGGCCCTGAAACAGAGAAGAGCTAGCTGGAGTGACAGCAAAACTCTCAGACATCAGAGATGTAAGCTACGCAAATGCAGTTTATTTATAACCAGCAACCTGACCTTTCCTCCCAAAATGTTTGCTTCCAAGCCTCTTTAACCACCCCCCTCTGATTAATTACATATCATAGGGCTCAACCTAGAAACACAACACCTATTCCATTTATTCACCTTACTGAATTTTTCTTTTCTAAGCATAGCCTGGAGTCCACTTCAATTGTTTCAAGAAGCCCCGCATTATTCATTATGTTAAAATGATTTGTAAAATGTTTAAGAAGTAGCTAACAAGGTATGAAGACCCCATGTTCTTCCTGACATATAGTTCCGTCAAGATCCAGATGGCCCACTTTCGGCACCCAGGGTCCACCATGCTGGGCCACTATTTTATCCCTCAGAAGGCTGTTATTTGGGAACATTCCCACTTTAGCACTTATTCTTTCCACCTGGAATCAGTAAGTCTTCTGCAAAGAAATTACTGAGAGAATCTCTCCTGCAGTAAACTAGAAGATGCCTTTTTAAAAATCTAGCTTTACTAAACTTTGGTGTTGCAGTTTCTCACTAATACTTCCTCTTTTTCACACCCACAAATGTAAAATAGGCGTTTTTTAAAATTAACTACTGGTATTGCCAAAGTATTAATAGTCATCAGGGTTGGAGGAAGAGATATATTTTATTTTATTGCTCTAAACACTTTGTAGCTCATATTTATTACTACTAACTAGTATTGTTTCTATATAAGATTATCAAGGTTTCATACCAGATTTAAAATACAGCTATCAAATAGTGAGTTAAGCAGGCCCTTCTGAATGCAGAAACCATTTAACCTGGTATAATATGGCTATCATACAGCTACTTCACTCATATTAATTTTTAGAGTGCACAGTAGTTACTGTAGAAATGTGTAGATTTCACTCCAGAAGCTCTTAAGGATAAGAAATGAACCATATGGTTCCCTGAGTTTCTTCCCAGCTCTGTGATTTTGCTTAATAACAAATTCTGCTTTAAGGTTATCATATCTTGTTTCCAGGTATTAGGAGAGGTGGGAGTGGAAAATAATTGCTAATGGATATGGGGTTTCTTTGGGGGGTAATGAAAATGTTCTGAAATTTGATAGTGGTTATACAATCTGCAAATATACTAAAAATCACAAAATAATGCAATTTAAAATGGTGACTTTTATGGTGTGTGAATTATAGCTCAATTAAAACATTTTAAAGAATATAATGTCTCCATTCTAGCTCATATGAACATATGAACCCTTCTTAAAATATTCTCTTACATAAGAGAGCTGTAAGTATTTCACCACTACAGTTAAATAAGCTTCACAAATGCCATTGTTATTGTGGTCCACACCACAACCTACAGCACAGCTTTAGCCTCTTAAGCAATGCCTTTCTGAAGGTATTTTTGACCAGAAGGACTCTAAATTATTCATTTGGATTTCTTTAACTGAACTGAGAACACTTATAGGCAATTTGTAAAAATGCAAACATTTTAGAATATTTTGAATGTATGTATCTTGCAATGAAATAAATTACCACTGGCTTTCCTTTTGTCTCTTTACATTTTGACTCCAGCAATTGCTGTCGATAAAAACGTATTATGCCTGAATGGCAATACCTCAAATCTAGTTAGAATCTCAATCTCAGATAAAAAATATTTTTCTATGAGTTCATTAAGACAGCCAAAGAAAACCTCTAGTTTAATCTGGTGGTGTTCTATTTACTTCTCAATGGTCTCAATACTCATAGTGACTTTACTTCAACACACACACAGGCACACACACACTCTTTTTTTCAATCTCCAGAGCTAGTTTGAAAGATTAATCCCACATTCTTCCAAATATGTCAAATCGAGACACTGTCAAATATGTCATCATGTGATATGTCAATTATAAAAAGACAAAAATTTCATCCTCCTAAATTGACTAAAACAACTTTTTTACTACTCCAAGGATCTTTTTGTAGTTATTTTCAGAATCTATTTTTTTTCTGAAATACAAACCTCAAAATATCTACTGAAGTTTCCATTCATAACTTAAAAATACATTAACTTGAGTGCGAAATTACCTCTCTCCAAAATACAGAAAAATATTACATTAACCCTGTACACACATATACATGAACACATACGTAAATATACTATATACGAGCATGATAATAAAAAGATATGATATCTTATATACGTGCGATATACTTTTATCTCATCGTGTTTATATCATAACAACAACAAGGGGAAATATACAGGTGCACACTTTATCACATTATAGGTATTCCTGTCACTCCTTGGTTATCTGGTTTTAAAAAGTCAAACAAATACTTATATACAGATACAGAATAAGACTATAGCAGCATCGCTCTAGACGGTAGAGAGAGCCTTACAATTTAGAAGGGAGCATAACGTGCCTTGGAGGCACGGGCTCGTTTTCTTCCTACCCACAGGAAAACTCTTATGGAGACTGAGACTCTTCGGGCTGGGCTTGGAAGACCTCTGGCTTTTTCCAAGTCAGTCCGTGGAGCGGGAAGTTGAAGCGAAACACCCAGGGAAGAGCAGAAATTAAGAACCTCAAGCAAGAGAGAGAACCCTTTCACTTAACCCTCCTTCTCTCCCAGTATCCTCCAGCCAAGATTCCCGGGACCGCAGGGAGGACGGAGGCCGGCGCTGTCCGCGGTGCTGAACAACCCGCCGCGCCCACTCACCGGCCACCATCGTGGCTCCCAGGAGGCCGAGAAGCACAGCCGGCTGCATGGCCGGGCTCGCCCGAATCTGCGCCGAGAAGAGGATGGCAGCTGGACCAGTGGAGCGAGATGCGGATGGAGGACGAGATAGAGATGCTCCAGGAAGGCAGTCGTGCGTCTGGCTGCCCGCGGTGTGGCGCAGGCCCCCGCTCTTTTAAAGGGCAACCACCGGTCGCAGGGACGGGAGGGGGCGGGCACCCAGGCGGCGGCGCCCCCTCGCTCAGCCCTGACGTCACGAGGCGGCCCCGGGGGTGGCGGCTCAAGTAGGCGGCAATTTGCGCCAGTCCAGTCGTCTGCATGCGCTGGGTCTGGAGTGGGGGTGGGGAGTAAGGCGGAAGGAGAATGGCAGGGTGAGGGAGGTAGTGCCGATCTGAGACCCGGAGAGAGACAAGGTCCCACTTAGAATGCCCCAAATTGCTCCTCATCTTCCCCTGCCTCCTACACCCCCAAGTCTAAAAAAGTGTGTTGGCCACTGTGTATAGTGTGCGGTTCTGTTCAGACTGTGTCCACGATTAAGTCTGTTTTGTGTCTTATACCCAAGGGAGGATAAGACTCCTCCTAAGAAGAGGGCACTAAACCGTGGTAAAAATGGAAAAGGGGATGACGGCTTTAAAAACAAAAGGTGCAAGCTTTGACCGGTGTGGTTCAGTGGGTTCCCGCCCCCGCAAAATGGAAGGTCGCAGTTGGAAGCCAGGTCAGGACCCAAGTCTGGGTTGGGGCCGGGCCCCTCCTCCCCCGTTGGGGGCGTGGGAAAAGCAACCCACAGATGTTTCTCTGGCACATTAATGCTCTCCCTCTTTCTCCCTTCCTTCCCCTTTCTCTAAAATTAAATAAATAAAATCCTTAAAAAATAAAAACAAAAGGTGCAGCTAGAGAATATGGAACTTGAAGTTTTTTCAAACTTTTTCTCTTAAACCTACCTACTCATGATTCATTCTATCTACCCGCCTGCCTATTTATCTATCTATCTATCATCTATCTATCTATCTATAATCTATCTACCTGCCTACTGTTCATGACCTCTGTCCTCGACACACATGTGCATGGTAAAAGTGAGAAAGTCAGATGACACAAAATGGCTTACTATAAATGTCTCTCCTCCACCTCTATCTCCCCAAGTCCCCAAATTCCTCTCTGCAGAGTCAAAAATGACTAACCCACTTTCTGTTGTTAGGCTTAATGTATTTTGGGACATACACAGCTGCATCTTCTTTTGAATGGTTGCACAGTTACATTAATTGTAGACACTAGAATGTATTTAGTCCCCTTTCTGATGGGCATTTATTTAGGTTGTTATCCTTTGGTTTCTTCTTACTCCTTTACAATGTAGCCATAGTCTCAGGACCTGGGAATGGACTAATCTGCTTGTAGGAACTAGTACATCCCACGAGCCCTGTGCATCCTTTTTGCTTTAAATTTGAAATAGGAAATTATTTTGTTATGATGTGTGAGAGGAAAGCAAAAACAACTTCCAGGATATTTTTGAGGTGGGTCCTCTCGGTCTTTGAGGAGTCAGGAAAGCAGCAGGCAAATGCCCTGCACAAAGAAGAAGAAATCAGAAACTTCTCTGATAACACACGCTTTGGGGAATAAGTGAGCCTTCATTTGGGGGTCTCTTTCTGGGAAAGGAGATGTCTGCATACACAGCTAAAAGGAGGTTTCAGTGTCTTTTTCCTGAAAATCAATGAGGCTCGAATTCTTTTTGCATGAGCTGAGCACATCACTACATCTTCCTGAAAAGGCTGGGAATTATTTCACCAAGACCACAGCCACAGAACATTTAAAAGAAGAGTCTTATAAAGGATATTAGTGGGATGATTGATGAAATTTGAATAAGACCTGTAGATTACATAATAAATATTGTATCAGTGTACTGTGATTATGTAAGAGGATGTCTGTTTTTAGGACATACATGTTGAAGTATCTAAATGCAAAAGGGTGCCGTGTATACAATTTATTTTTGAATGTTTTAAAAAAAATTATAAAGATAAAGTTAGAGGGAGAAGAAGAAAATACTAAGGCAATCAGGGCAACATGATAATATTTGGGAAACTAGGAGTGAAAGGTGTATGGAAATATTTAATACTATTTTTTCCAAAATCTGATATTATTTTAAAACAAACAGAAAAAATGTTCTTGGCACAAAAGTGTCCATTTAAAACCCCTGAAAATAGCGCTAGCTGGTGTGACTCAGTGGATTGAGTGTCAGCCTGTGAACCAAAGGGTCGCAGGTTCAATTCTCAGTCACATGGCTGGGTGCAGGTCATGTGCCCAGTAGGGGGCGTGTGAAAGGCAACCACACATTGATGTTTCTCTCCCTCTCTTTCTCCCTTCTTCCCCTCTCTCTAAAAAGAAATAAATAAAATCTCAAAAAAAAAAAGAAGAAACCTGAAAGCAGTGTGTACACAAAATGAAGTTGTTGTGTGAGGGCCCTTTCTTAGGGACTATCTGGGAGTTCTTCCTCTACTGTTGAAATTATATAAGGGTTCCAACTGTTCTTTTAAATGCACTGATTGCAAGGAGTACTTTAAAACTGACGTCTTCTAGGAGCATCTGTATTCCAGTTTTCTAGCAATTTCCTTCTCTTCTTGTTCCCTTGAAAAACACAGGGTTAAAACTGTTAATGTCATCTGTGGCTTCTCAGGCTTGGTTTGGTCTGAGTTTATTACTCATCAAGAAAAGCCTTCCATTATTGTCAGTTGGCCCATAGCCATCTCCTTTATTTAGACTCACCTTTCTTTTTTACCTCATTATTTAATAAACTTTTGTTATTCGGCCTTCACATTTAGCTCTCCATGGACCAGGAGGGAAAAAACCTTTTGGAGGAACATTTCTCAGGAATTTTCTCAAAGCAGGATGATGGAGGAAAATCAATATTCTTTTTAAGAACCATGGCTTATAAGGAATAAACATGGTATGAGATAGAGGTATAGTTATATTTTTAAACATATCACCACCTAATTATCCTGGGATATTTATTTAATTGAAGTGACTGTCCCTCCCCACCTGGTCTGTTGTGTCACTTTGAAAAAAGTCTGGGCTCCACATGTGTGTGGGTATGTTTCTGGACTCTTCCAGAATATTGATTCATTTCATTTCATCTATTTGTTTATCCTTGCAGCAATACCACACTTTATTATCACGGCTTTTTAATGTCTTAATATCTGATGGAAAATGTCTTCCCATGTTGTTTTCCTTCATGAGGATATTGGTCATCCTTGGTCCTTTGCATTTTCATATAAATTTCAGAATCAGTTATCAATTTCCACTAAACAAAAACCTGTTAGGATTTTAAAAGGAATTGCGTCAAATCTATAAATTAATTTGGGAACAGGTGACATCTTTAATGTAAAGACCAATTTGGGAACAGATGATATCTTTACAAGACCAAGCAAACTTGACTTTTCGATAGCTGATAATATTCTAGATACAATCTTATCTCATAAGAAGAGCATGTCTCAGGAATGCTCTCAAAGAAGAGTTAAGGAGGAAAGCATATCTACTTTATGAACCAGAGTTCAGATTAACCATTATTTTGTGCAGGCTCCTGAAATAGGTTATCCATCAGAGTTCAGCCAGGAAAATGTAACCACTAGAAGGAATTTAGTACAGGAAGTAATGCACAGGGTTAGAAAAGCTAAAATGGGGGAAGAGGAGGAAACCCAGAGGTTAGTAACTGCAGGCTGCTGCACCCCTGGGGAATGGAGGGATAACAGAAGGATGTGTCCTTACTGAAGCCTGGAAACATGGGCCACTTCCTAGGAGTGGGAACCCCTGCAGCCTAGGAAGGTGGGATTTGGGGCCAGCCATGGAGGAGGGCCAATCTGTTGGGAACTGGAATTGTGAAAGAGAAGCAGCCACTGTTAGAGATGCATCTCATCCTCCCAAAAGAGAAAGGGAGAGGAACACCCTGGCTGCTCCTTTGTTTCAGTGCCAGGGCCTCTTAGTGGCTGAATATACCTGGAAATGATTGACAGGGAGGCCTGGGAAATAGTGTTTGCAAGGGCCAGTCCTGCCAGTGATGCAGAACAGAGGACGGAATCATCAGAAAGCAAAC
>PVKM010023452.1:0-21155 GCA_004027735.1 Carollia perspicillata | reverse complement strand
TTTTGGTTTTGCAGGCTGCCACTCAATCCACTGGGCCACACCAGCCAGGGCTGCTACTGGCATTTAAAAAATAATAATAGCTAAAGTTTACTGAACAATTTATACATATATTACATATATGGTTTCTGGTACATAACAGTATAATTGCTCTTGGAATATATAATGGTATATGTTCCATATATTCTTATAGCAGTGTAATAGTAAAGTTGTTCCTGTATGTGTGTGTATATATATATGTGTGTGTGTGTGTAACTTCAATCTCAATACACACAGCCCTTCTAGATGCAAGGCAGATATTATCTGTACTTGATATATGAGGAAACCAAGGCTTTGAGAGACTCTTACTCTGTCAAAGCTCCTCTCTAGTGTACTAGATATTTAAATAAGAAAGTGAATAAACATTAGCCTTAATATCTAACAGTCTGTGGTCTAAGTGGGGAAGAAAGTTACAATGTAAGAAGGAAATTACCTGGTTTGATAAATGTACCCAGTAATCTAAAAAAATACAAGGATCCACCCAAACCATAGACATACAGAGGAGCCATAAAGAGGTTAGAATGTATATATATATATATATATATATACACACACACATATGCTAGGGAAAGAGAGGTCATATGAAGTTGGATGAAATATGAGAATTATTTTAAGAAATACTTAGAGAACTCCCAGGAGGTCAATACAACTGGTTTGTTAACAGAAAAGGGCACAGTGGGAGGCAAGAGGCTAGTCAGGTAAATGAACATTCATTTATGAATGGATTTATAAGACAAAGTAATGAGCATATATTTTAAGAGAGTTGTGGTATTTACTTTTTTTCAAAAATGACATTGATGGAATAGTTGGGAATGAATTTCAAGAGAAGAGGAATGATGGAAGGAAGACCATGTATAAAGGTGTTGCAGCAAATTCCCTGAGAAGCTGAAGGTGCACGAATCCATTTGAGAGCAACCTCTTATCTCTTGTAGACATCGTGTTTATGTCTTTAACTATGTTCACAAAGTAAACATTCTCTGATTTGTGTGGGGACCCACTAGGGAGCAGCTGGCAGATAAAAGTGGATAAATCATATTTGTTGCTCTATCTAAAATACTCCTTAGGGGAAAGTAATCGCAATCAGAAAAGAAACATTAACTTTTTAAAAAAGTCACTGATTATTATATCAGCTATAATGGTTTACAGAATCATCACCATGGGAAGGAGGCAGTTACTAAAGATGTTAAAATGAAACTTCATAAATATATTTGCAAACTGAGAAGAATAAATCATTGTCAAGCATCATTTTGTTATTTCATTTCAAAAACTTGTATTGCTTTTCTTCCAATTCCTTTCAAGGTGTCTTACATATTCTGAGAAGATCCTTGCAACTCTCTGGCAAAGTGATTTACAAAAGGAGAAGGAAACTAATAATTACTAAGCATCTACCATACAGAACAAACCACAGGCCCTGCAAAACTGCCGCACTCTGCCTATTTGTCCCTTCCTTTCCCCTAACCCCTGGCAACCTCTGATCTTTTTACTGTGGTCATGTCTGCCTTTTCCAGCATGTCACATTATCGGAATTGCAATTTTTTAGCACTTTCAGATTAGTTTCTTTCCCTTTAAAATATGCATTAAAATCCCACCATTTCTTTTTGTAGTTCTTTTTTTCTTGGGACTGAATAATATTCCATTGACTAGATATACCATCATTCACCTATTGAAAAACATTGGTTGCTCTCAAGTTTTGGTAATGATAAATAAAAATGTTATAAACATCCATGTGCATGGTTTTGTGTGGACCTACGTTTTCAATTCATTTGGTTTAATGTCAAGGATCACATGGTAGGCATATGTTTACTTTCATAAGTAACTGCCAGAATGTCTTCCAAAGTGCCTTCCATTTTGCGTTCCTACCAGCAATGAATGAGAGTTTCTGATGCTCTGCATCCTTTGCCAACATGTAATGTTAGTGTTTTGAATTTTGGCCTTTCTAATAGGTATATCTAGTGGTATTTCATTGCTAGTTTAATTTTTAACCCCCTACTTACATATGAGGGTAAGCATCTTTTTTTCTGTTACATTTTTCTCCATTTATTCAACTTATCAAATAATCAACCATAACAAGAATAAGTAGGTTTCTATACAACCTATCTTTACATTCTAGATAGAAATTTAAAATAGGTGTTTATGTCTTCTGCACTTCCACTTATTTTTGCTCATTTATTTCCATTCTACATTCCATGTATGCTTTTTCTGTGTATAGGCCCCTCTAAAGAGGTTTTCATTTCTGAAGGTTTTAATTTTCTCTTACATTTTCCCAATTTATAAAGAAATACACCTTTTGTACCACTATTTTTTTAACAATCGTGTATTTTTAGATAAATTAAAATAAAAATAATTAAAAAGTAAAGTACACATAATATATATAGAAATAATTTAAAATGTCTGTATTTTCAGATTAAGTGATTGTCAAAATCTTAATTTATCTATGAAATGATCACTATAAATAGTAAGTAAATAATACAATATTTAAGAATGTATTTTATTTGCCTATATTAAAATTCTAATTTACTTTTAGAAAATAAATTTTCACAATTCACAATCACCATACTAATGAAAAAGTTGGAATTCATTGAAATAGTAACTTTAATAATTAATGTCTAAGACATCTACATTGAAAACTTTGAAATATTACTGATAGAAATTAAACACATAAACAAATGGATTAATGGAAAGAGTCAAGTTTATGAATTATAAGATTCAATATTTTTAAAATGAGAATTAATCTAACAAATATATACACATACATTCTACAATCTCATTTAAAACCAGCGAGTTTTTAAAAAGTAAATTAATAAACTATCTTTGAAGTTTATATGGCAATATAAAAGAGGTGCCCTAGATTTTTAAATAAGTCATTAAAAAGACATTGGAGACACAGTATCTAGTTTTAAAACTATTCTAAAGTTTTAATTATGAAGAGTTTATGATGTTTGCATTATGATCGGCAAATGGATAAAGGAAGAGTTCACAGAGCTCAGAATAGATGGATATTTTAAAAAGCCAATTGGTGTTTGACAATATGCCAAAGTAATTGAGTACTTGTCAAAATCCACCATTTAGAAAATGAATAAGCAATCCATATACTAAGAATAAATATTCACAATTTGAGTATATGCGTTTATACTTCAATATGTTCTCACGCATGCGTCTGTTTATGTGTGTGTTGTGCCTTAAGTGAAAGAAACTACCTAATGGAAATATGGTCAAAAGTGTTGGACACTTCACAAAGGAAGTTAAATTATTAATAAGCATATCGAATTGTACTCAGCATCATAAATAATCAATGATTTGCAAATTACAACACCAATAATAACGCTAAATAATAGTGTGAATGTGGTATAACAAAAATTGTCTTATACTGTTGGTGAGTAAGTGTGTAAACATTACAGTCACTTTAAAAAACTCTGGTGGCTTCTTATAAAACTAAATACATGATTTATCAGTGATTCAAACTTAGAAAAATACCCATATCCACAAACAGAAATCCATAGGAATGTTCATAGCTGTTTATTCATTAGAGCTGACGATTTTACAACTCAAAGTTCAACAAAAGGAGAATGCAAAACAAAGCAAAACAAAAACCAACTGTGGTATAGTCATAAAATAAAATATTGCTCAGCAATAAAATTAGAACCACCGAGATGTGAAAAATTATTTATAATATCAAAAAGTTATGCATAATAAAATAAAACTTTAGAATATACTAAATTAATTTATGATGAAAACATCATCAGAGTAGTTGTTATATCTTGTTGGGGTCAAGAGAAGCAGAAATTGACTGGGAAGGAGCACAAATGACTGTTTGGGTTGATGGTGCTACTTAGTATTTCAGTAGTTATAAATAGATTTGTCAAAATTCATCAAACGGCAGGCTTAAGACTTGTGCATTTTACTAATTTTACTTCTACTAAATCAATCTTTCAATAAAACTGCTGGACTCTGGTTAATGATTCAGGCTGGGGCGTCAAGTGGTAAAGTGCACTAAGTCTACAACTAACCATTATGTATGTCCAAAATATGATGGATAGATGACCTGTATCCACAAATAAGACAGACTGAAGACTGAATAGAGAGATGGCTAGAAAGGTAGATATATGTTCAAGCAAATATAGCAAGGTTTTGATTGTATGTGGTGTTATTTAGTTCTTTCAAATCTTCTGTAAATTTAAAGTTCAGTTTACAATAAACATCGGTGGTCAGGAGAGTGGTAAACTTAGGAAAACATATATATTTCAAGTCCTCCAGCAACCCATAAACTTGGTTAAAATAAAGTCCTTCCAGAATAACTTTTTAAATAATGCTATAAATATTTTAGTCAGCAGCATTAGTTTGAATCAGAATCTGAAAGATAGATACAGGGTTTGTTTTCTGTGCTAAGGAGCGACTCTGTGTCCGTTTTGGTACGAGGGTTTAGGATGAAGCTGGTTTTCATAAAAAATAGAAACATTTGATACCTTGCACAACATTGCAAGGCTTCTCTCATTTGTCATCTTTAAACTGAAATGCCCCCAAATATTCAAGGACATGTGATATTTCCTATGCAGAACAGAAGCTACACTATGTGACACAAGAATATTTTCAGAATTATCTTTGCTTGACAATAACTCGACTATTTAAGATAAGATTTGCATTGTTGTCTTTAAGTTTAAACAATAGAAACTCTGAGGACACAGTTTTCTTACTCCAGGAAAATTCATTTCACACATTTAATCTGTGTTTCCAGGAGATTATTAATTCTAGCCTACAAAGATAAGATAAAACCAGCTTTATTCTCCGTTTAGAAATATATGAAAACACAACATAAGACCTGGAAAATCTTTCAATATCATCTAGTTCATTGCTTTTCAAATTGTTTTCCTTGGTTCCTTAACATATATAAAGTGAAGTCCAAGTTTGACCAAGGTAATTTTGGCACAATTTCAGTTAGAAAAACTTCCCTTTTTTGTTTTATAGATTTGGGTTTTAAGAGTCTATGTGAAAAACAAGTACTGATGCAGAAAATATGCGTGTCTGAAAAACTATCTATATAATAACTTCATCATTTAACAGATTAAGAAATTAAGAGTTAGAGAAACTCGGTTAAATGCCAAGAGGTAGACAATTAGTTAGTACCAGAACTGAAAATGAAATGTCCTTTTCCTGCTCTCTAATTCAGCAATCTGTCTCCGATACTCATCAAACCCTTGTTACATTGCACTTTTCTTTGTTGGCTTTTTGACTGGATCATATTCTCTGATCACTGTGAGGAATTAAGCTTCTGCAGTGAAAATTTAAAAAAATTAATTTTTAAATAGCATCATTTCTATTATAAACAGTGATGCAATTCTCAAGTCTGGCATGCATTATAATCAGCAAAAAAAATTGTTTAAATGTAGAGGCGTGGGTTCCCACATTATGAGTTTCTGATGTAAACCAGATTGTTAAACTCGCTTTGTTTTTAGTATACAGTTTAGTAAATGAGGTTCAGTTCTATTTTGAAGCTATTGATTTAAGAAACACATTTCTGATGGTTTCATCATCATATGATATCACCTATAAGTGGGACGTAGTAAACACAACAAACAAGCAAGCAAAACAAAAACAGAGACATTGAAATAAAGAACAAACTGACAGTGACCAGAGGGGAAAGGGGAGGGAGATAATGGGGAAAAGAAGGAGAAGGGTCATCAACAAAGGACCCATGGACAAAGCCAAAGGGGGTAGGATTGAGGGGGGGGATTTGGGAGTGGGTAGGGTAGGAAAAAGTGTTGGCAGAAAAATAGAGACAACTGTACTTGAACAAAAACAAAAATAAATGAGTGAATGAATGAATGAAGGAATCACATTTTCTTTTCATAAATCTCTAAAATGTGCACAGGAAAATAGATGAGCTATACATTTGTGATATCAACTTCTTTGAGATTTCTAAAACCATAAGGGAATTTAGACATCAAACATCAATTTACTTGGATTGCATATATTTACTCTGTGAATGTGCAAAGACATTCTGAGATACCAAACATGGGATCTACAAAAGACTAGCACTATGGAGGAAGAATAAAATTTTTTGCATGTTTAAATTTGGTAACTTCAGTTTTTAATTTTTATGCCCAGTCTATGTAACTGTCCATTTAAAACAAGACAGCTCCTGCCCCTCATAACAATAGAGAAAGTATACTTTATCTATTTTAGAATTAAAACTACCCCTACTAATATTTGGTATTCATAAACACTTTCACTTAAACTTAGTAGATTTTCTAAGTAAAGACAAATTATCTCCAGTCAGTGTGCTAAATCATTAATTTTTAGTGCAACACAGAAATAGGGACTAAAACCTAAATTTCAAGTCATGCCTTTGGAATATCATTTTTCTTTTCTTAACACTTCTATTTACAAAGACCACAAAAGTATTTTCTTAAAGAACTTTTCACTAACTTTGACCTTCGAATAAATATCCCCAGAAGTGCACATTACTATTGTAGATAATTATCAATGATTCATGCTATATTGAAAGCCAACAATATTCATAATTGGGGATGTATTTTAGAAAATTGTTTTCTAAAATAGTAATCTCCTAAGTTTTATTTGTCATGATTGTGTCTAGCCTTATTTTTAGAGGGGAATTTTGAAAAAATAAAATATTTTTATAGAATTTCATTGATTCAGCTACCAAAAGGCATAACAGTGACCCAATTTATGAAAGTCTGTAGGACTACCATTGATAAAAAAAGCATGCACATGCTTATTTCTAACTGTTCATATTTCAATTATCCAAAATCACTTGATACATGAACTTCAACAACTATCATGTGTTGAAGTTCATGTAGTCCAGTCTTATATCCAGTTTTTATGGTGGTTAAGGATTTACAGAGATAACTCTATTCAATCCTCAAAAGAGTTGGTAAGGGAAGTATACAAACTTGAGTTTTAATAGTGACAAAATTGAGACTCAGAGAACATGAGCAAATTGTCCATAGCTACAGGTGAGAAATATTGGATGCAAATCAAGTTTTGGAAAGGGACTCCAAGTTGTTAACCCCCAAGGCATTCTTGATTGTGTGTTCAGAGTGGTAAGAGGAAGGCCAAGAGGGGAGGAAGAAAGTGTTCCTTAATTAAAAATTTTGACTGAGTGCAACTTTAACCTAAAATATCTTTTCTCAAAAAACTTATGAAATTTTTAGAAATATCTGAGAACTTGTTTATGATTCAATAAAGTTCCAAATATGTCAGTGAAATGAATATAATGTTTATGTGATGAACAGTGAATTTATAGTGTATTAAGTGGTACTTTGAGATTATAACTCCCAGGTACTGGCATGAGGAAACAACCATGGTATTTCTATTTAAACTTTTTATGTATATATTTAGATTATGTAGAGGAAAACAAACAAACATGACCTCTTAAAAGACTGCTAGAAATGATTAGGGGCAATTTTAACCATTTAATCTAATTTTTATACTAGTTTTTTAAGTCTAATACCAAAAACAAGAAAGTGGTGGGTAAAATTATGGTCATACAGCATAGTGTTTAAAACCATAGATTCTATAGCCAGATTCTTTGAATTTTAATACCATCACATACTTAATAGCTACATACTTTTAGGCAATTTAATATTCCTCTCAAGTTCCCTATCTGAAAAATAGGGTTACGTTAGTACCCATCTCTTTGTATTTGGGTGAGGGATAAGTAAGTTAAATAAGGCTTACTTTAGAAACATCGATTGGTTGTCTCCCACAAGCACCTGACTGTGGTCCAAACCCACAACCCAAGCACATGCCCTGACCAGGAATCAAACTGGCGACCCCTTTGCTTTACAGAATGATGCCCAACCAACTGAGCCATAACCCTCAAGGCATAGAAACATACCTACATTCTTATCACCAGTATGCAGACCCAGAGGAAGGTGGTTAATTCAGTTCTGCAACTCCAGGAAAACCCCTCAGTTCACTGACTCTGAGGCAGCTCTTCAAACCATTTTATTTTATACTAGCCAGAACATCATACCTGGCCAAGCCATGCTTTGGTCTATTTAGAAAAGTCAATGAGTATAAGGATAACTCAGCATTATTCGAGACCTCATTTTTCTCTTTCTCTGTAAAACTGAATGCTTATTACTCAAGAAATCTGGCCACAGTGACCCCTTGTGAAATATCTGTGCCAGAATAGAAAATTCATTCCCTAAAAATGCCAGTGGAGGCTGTACAGTGTTATTGTAGGGAGTACAACAGATGTTATGCAGAAAGAAGCAGTGTTCATATCCAAGCAAATCTGTGGAAGGTCGCATCAGGCAAATTCAAATAGGTTTCTTTAATAAAATGTTTGTCAGAACCTTCAATACATGCATGGGAATTCTAATATATAGTGTGCCCTGCAATTATGGGAATAATAAACATCTCACAAATGTGATCGCACTGTGGAAAATGATTACAGTAACAAGCCATTTGCCTTTTTGGAATCTGTACACTATGGATTGAAGCTCTGCTTCTGTACCTTGTAACCTTGAGCAAAACACTCTCAGCCTCCTCTTGCTCATCTATAAAAAAGAGACATGGAGATATAGACCTTTCACTTTTGTGTCATCATTTTCTTTTATATCTCCAATGCAAGTGATTCATTGAGATATTGTTAACATTCAGAACAGACTTACAGAAGTCAGTTTATAAACTTTACTAAACAAACACTGCAGCAGAATATGTAGTCCGAAATGAGCTTTTTAAAATTTAACCTAAGTCATCTCCTCTGTCTACATTTCTTGATTTAACTCAGTTTCTGGCAAAAAGTGATAATTTTTTTTTTCATTTTCACTTCTCCCAGCTGACTCAAAAATTCACATCTAAAACTTTTCTTGTGCTTTAGGTCTAGTGTTGTATTTCTAGCAGCCTATTTCCTATTTCTTCCTGGCATTCAGCTAAATCTCTAAATCATTATAACATTTTTATTGTATCCTTTACAAGTTTCTGTATATTGCAGTTATTTGCACTATATCATAATTTCCCTGATATTTATTTTAACACTGTTATTATTTAGTCATTTAAAAACTATCATAAGTGATATAAATTACATTAAATAAACTAAAATGATATGAAATAAAATACATGTCCATGTAAAAGGCATAGCTGAGTTCTGAAGACATAGAAAGGAACACATTGATGTAAATAAATTATCATCAATAATTAGTATGCAAAAATAGTTATTAGTGATCAATGTTTATTGATATATAATTTCATTAATTATAATTACAGTATTTATATATCCATAAGAATGCTAAAGAACATCGAACAGGGGGATTCTTGATCACAGACAACAATGGCGATTGTGAGGGACAGGTAGGGAAGGAGGGGACAAAGGGTATGGGGGGAAATAGTAATGGAAAATATAATAAACAAAAATAAAAAAAGAAAATTGAGTCTCAAGATTGCAGAAAACTGGTATGATAAAAGGAAAGTAATTTGGCCTTTGCTGTCCTACGGTGTGCATCGTGATACTGAATTCATCACATGCAAGCCATATAATTCTGAACCAGTCATTTCTGGTCTCCAGTACTCCACGGTGTCTAACAGAAGGATGATGATAGTCATATTTCTTTACTTCAGTCACAAAATTGTTGCTAGTTTAAAATTATCTAGTGTATATAAAAATACTCTAGGAACTATAATAACTTTTAATTATGATTCAAGAAAAAAGAAAGTAAAATAGAAAGAGGCTGTGGATGTGCTGTGAATGGTTTAAAGAGCTGTGGGAATGCTAATGCATTTCCTGAAACAGGGACTGTCTATCCTCGGGGGTTTTTCTTTGTTTGTTTGTTTGTTTTTCCCCATCCCAGCATCCTCAGTTTTTACTTGCAGAATTTGGTATTGTGATTAAGAGGTTCTCTGGGTTTTGGAGATTGACTGCCTGAATTTAAGCTCTAGTAACATCATTTACATTTTGTGAAGACAGGCAAACCAGTATTATTTGTAAAGAAGATTAACAATGATTCAGCACATAGGTTTATCATGTGGATCAAATAAAATATATGTAGAGCATTTAGCAAGATATCTGGGAAGTAAAGAGTAAATAAATGATAGATGTTGATAATAATGCTGAGAGATTTTTCTCAAGTTCTGTGATAATCAAGTAGTATTTTTTTGGTTAGAGAGCACTATTTCTAACAGTTATAAATTCATTAGCCATGTACAAATAATGCTCAGAATATAAAAATATTTCAATATTCTGCCAACTTTTTTGTTTGAATTATGCTTATTTACTTCATCAAGATATATAAAGTATCTCTTCACTGCTAAGCAAAATGCAAATCCCAAAGTTTCAGACTTACGGTCAAAACTAAATGCCTAGGGGCTCAATGTGTTAGAATACACTGTGGCTGACTTTCCAAAGATATGTCTTATGTATTTATTAAGAAAGATTTTATGTGTATTAAATCCAGATAGACATGTTTATTTTGTTTCACTTTTAAATTATGAGGTCAATTTTCCTTCCTCCAGGTCTTATTTACCAGCAAAGTTTACCTAAACTTCTGTTTCTTAAGTAGTAGATTAAGAAAATTAAAATAATGTTAAAAAGATTCACCACACTTTGCACAGAAGTCGAACAAGTTTCAATTAGTCAAATTTGACTATTTATTAGTCAAATACAATTGGAACTGCCAGCCTAGATTATTGTGTTTGAAAATAAATTTGAAATCTTAGAGAAACTGAGAACCATGATTGCAGAGATATTAGCTATGGGGATGTGGAAACCACAGTGGAACAGTGCAAGCATAGCATGAATAAATGAGGGATTAGAGCTTCTCATTGCATATTGACTGAATAGCTTGAGATCACTCACAGAGACATTCCCTACAAAAGGGTTTTATTTCACAATATTTGTCAATATTAAACTTATTTCCCAAGGAAGCACAGAAAGATGTAGAAACACACATCTGATATTGTTTGGTAAATGTACTAATATAAAAATTCTACCAGCAACTTTTACCTTAAGAGGTTTTTGTTGTTTCTTTGTTCTGTTTTGTTTTTTTTAGTTCTCTTTTAAGGGACTTCATTTTTTAGAGCAGTTTTATTCATAGCAAAATTCATCAGACAGTACTGAGATTTCTCCTGTTCCATGTACTTCCTGCTTCCCACCCCCACCATCTTCCATTATCAATCTCCTGCGCCAGAGTGATACGTATCTTACCATTGATGAACCTACCTCAAAAAGTCATTACCACTGAAAGTCCATAGTTTACTTTAGGGTTCACTTTTGGCAAAGTGCAAAATTACACACAATTTGTATTTTACCACATACGCATGCATATGTATTCCATTCATAGCATAATATTGGAAACTACACAAAACTATCTCTACTTCTAAAAAAATTATATTTTGACTTGTAAACATTTCACTTACATGTTCTACCTTCTGATTACAGATGGGGAAGGAAGGACTGAAAGTAAAAAAAAATACAATGTGCCTAACTTACATTTTCTTCTTATGGCATAATTTTCAGTATAAAAGGTATGTCTTAGTCTGGGCTGTCACAACAGAAATAGAGCAGACTATCGGTACACAGCCTGTGTATCAGACATGAGGGTTTATTTATTTTCTGTGCCCTGCACAAAGAGTCTTTATTTGAATTTCTGTGTCTTATATATCACATGCTGCTGCTTCTACTGAAAATTCCTTGCCATTTGTCTTGGAGAGAGAAATCAAGATAAAAGTATTTAAATAATGAATAAAACCTCAGGAACCTGTCAGACAATATCAAAAGTTCTAATATATTGGTAACTGGAATGCCAGAAAGGGAGACATGGGAGTATGGGAAAAATATATACACATGTTTGACAACATTGCAGCTCCAAATATGACCAATATGGAGAAAGATGTACACTTACAACTGCTAGGAGAACAAAAAAACATAAGAAGGATAAATTGAAGGAAACAATGCTTCCTTCACCACAAGAAACATTGTTCCCTACAATCACAGTTGAACTGCTAAACAACAATGACAATAAGACAATCTTGAAAGGTAAGCAAGACAAGTTAAATATATAAAAACAATTCAAATGAGTGTGTACTTCTTATTAAAAGGGTCCAGATGATTGTAAAAGGATAACTTTAAAGTGTTTGAAATAATATTAAACTCAGAATTCACTACCAAGTAAAAATATCATTTAAAAGCAAAGGCGAAATAAAGAAATTTGCAGATTACAATAAACAAATCAAAAAACAACAAGTGTTGGAGAGGATGCGGAGAAAAGGGAACCCTACCACACCGTTGGTGGGAATACAGACTGGTGCAGCCACTGTGGAAAACAGGATGGAATTTCCTCAGAAAACTAAAAATGGAACTGCCTTTTGACCCAGCAATTCCACTGCTGGGATTATACCGTAAGAACCCCGAATCACCAATTCAAAAGGAACTATTCACCACAATGTTCGTAACAGTGCAATTTATAATAGCAAAGTGCTGGAAACAGCCTAAGTGCCCATCAGTAAATGAGTGGATCAAAAAATTTACACAATGGAATACTATGCAATGGAAAGAAAGAAGGAGCTCCTACCCTTTTCAACAGCCTGGATGGAACTGGAGAGCATCATGCTAAGTGAAAAAAGCCAGGCAGTGAAAGACAAATACCATATGATCTCACCTATAAGTGGAACACAATCACAAAATGAATAAGCAAGCAAAATATAACCAGAGACATGGAAATAAAGAACAAACTGATAGTGATCAGAAGGGAAGGGGGAGATGGATAACAAGGGAAAGAAGGCGAAGGTCATCAAGTAACAAGTTAAAGGACACATGGACAAAACCAAAGGTGGGTAGGACTGAGGGTGGGAGGGGTGAATGGGGGGAAAGTGGAGACAAATGTGCTTGAACAACAATTAAAAATGCATACAATTTAAAGAAATTTGCAGATTAAATGATCAGTAAGAATATATCAACAGCAAGTCTGCTCTATAAGAAATGATTAGGGTAATTTTAAGGCTCAAGAAAAATGGTAAGAGATGAATATACATATTTTTCTTAAGGAATTAAGAACACTGAAAATGACATGAATATCTGGATAAATCTAAAGTACTCTTTTTCACCTTAAAGTCTTTAAAATACATACAAATTTCAAAGCAAAAATTGTACTGTTAACTTATGAGAAATATAATGTCTTATATATATCACATGAAAACTACAGAATAAAGTGATATGAGCATAAATAAGTCTATAGGCAGGCAAACTTTCTACATTTTATATGCAGTGATAGAATATTAATTCTAATGGTGTGAATATTAAATGATGTATAATTTATATTCCCCATAGGAATTAGTAAATGATTTTGAAAAAGGAAGAACTAAATAGCAAATAGAATAATTATCATCAGATCCTAAAGGTCTTTTAAATAATCTAAAATAGTACTGAAAAGTAGAATTGAAGAACAATTTAAAAGGTGTAAACAAAATGAATAAATTAAAAATGTCAGAATTAAATCCAGTCACATAAAATAATGGATCAATTTGTGGTCTCCAGAAAAACAGAACTAAAGAAGGTTTACCTGTATCTAATCATGGCTATATTATTATCTATCCCTATATCTTTATATTGATAGTCACATTGATATAACTACAGATTGAAGTTTTTTAATTGGCCCAGGCATTGTTGGATTTGGAAATATTAAATTCATAGGGCAGAAATTGATGTGGGAGTTAATGCTCAGGAATATCAACAGAATTGTTCTTCTACAGAAAACCTCAGCTTTTGTTCTTTTATTTTTATTTATTTTTTGGCTTTTCCTCAGAATTTGTTAAATGTTTTTAATTTATTTTTATTTTTAGAGAGAAGGAAAGGGAAGAGAAAGAGAGGGAGAGAAATATCAATGTGTGGTTGACTCTCAAGTGCCACCTACTGAGGACCTGGCACTCAACCCAGGCATGTGTCTTGACTGGGAATTGAACCAGTGATCTTGTGGTTTGCAAGCTGGTACTCAATACACTGAGCCACACCAGCCAGTGCAGAAATTTTCTTATTGTTAACATTATTACAGATGTCCCCCATTTTCCTCCTCTTTGACCCCTTCCATCCAGCTCATGCTCCTCACCTCCTTAGCCTTCATCATATTTTTGCTTGTGTCCATGGCTATGCCTATATGCATATATGTTCTTCGGCTAATGTCTTCTAGTCCTCCCACCCCTCTACTCTGAGATCTGTCAGTTTCTGCTTTTATTTTGTTTGTCAGTTCATTAGATTCCATATATGAGTAAGATTGTCAATGGATTGGATAGCCGTTCATGTTTTCCATGCCAACTCCTTTATTTACAGCCAACTGAATATTAATGTTAACCACATCTAAGAATACCTCACCACAATACATAAATTAGTGTTTGATTAAATGAATGGGTACTATAGGCTAGTCAAGTAGACACATTAAAATTAACTATCAAAAATAATTGCAGTAAATGAGATTGGACAGAACATTCTAGTTAAAGGAAGAGATTGTCAATGCAAACATTTAAAAAAATTTCAATTGCCATCCTATCTAAAAGTTATATAATTTAACTGTAATAGTAGCAATCATTTGAAAATATATAGAAACCCATTTGAGAGTAGATGAAAAATTACACCAAGGAAATATAAATAATTGAAGACTAAAGTGGCACATTTATATCCAATGATATAGAACTTGTTGAAATGTATTACTGGGTAAAAATACGGCTATTTTGTAATATGACAATCAAATCATCATTAAAACCATGAAAACATTTGTTTCTAATAGAAAAGTTTCAAAACCCATGGAGCAAAAATATCAGACTTCATAGGGCAATTCAACTTCCCAGTAATAGAGATTTTACATCTGTCTCTCTGCAACTGTTAAACTAGACAAAGGATCAGTAAAGACAACCACCTCAAAATGCACGAGAGTCATGCAGCTCTGTATTCACCTAACACCGCAGAGTACTCCCATTTTCAGGTGTACCAGGTGTGTTCACCTCTATACCATAGCTGGTTCACAAAATCAGTCTCATTCAATATCAGAGCTTTGAAATCATACAGAGTTTATCTTCTTATCGAAATAGGATTAAATAAGGAATTTTACATATGTAAAAAAGAAAAAAACTATAACTTATGATTTCTATGTACCAATTTGTTAATAATATTTGAATACTTAAGAGATAGAGGTTTTTCTTTTTTTCCAAATCTTCCACTTTTGAAGGGCAATGACGATTACATTGCGAAATCCTGGATAATCTAACTTATTGTTCCTATTTTAAATTTAGCTGATTAGGAAGAAGCTTAATACCATCCGCAATCTTAATTTCTCTTTACTATGTAACATGACATATACGCAGGTTTTGGAATTAGGGTGTTAGTATATTTGAGGGTCATTATTTTGCCTTCCCGAAGTATGCATGGAGGGACTGTGGGTTCTGACCATTTTTGCCCCAAATGAGACTCCTCTGTGGGCAGCATTTATGCTGGAGGCCCCACTGGAGTGGCTGACGCGTCCTCTGAGCACTGCACTGTGAGGATAGTCTCACCTGGCCTGCCTTCTTCCCCGATGTCTTTCACAGCTGTCAGGTCTGCGCTGTTCTCTGAGATCCTCGGCCTGCTCCTGCTTCCTCCTCTGTCTTTCACAGGTGTTACCTCCAAGAAATCTCTTGTACTTCTAAATCCACCTTGGTGTCTTCTTCAGAAAGATTGCAAACCAAGACGAAACCATTTGTTTCCAGTCTGAAAGGAGAATATTAGTTCTTTGCTTAGATGCTACTTAATAAATCCACTAAGGTGAAGGTACTGACATTCAAAAATTCAGTCACATTAGAAACAAGATGACTTAATCTTGTTGCACTAAAATATTGTAAAACTTGATTAGCCTTGGTCAATGGAAGGATTAAGTAGTAACTGGTAGATCATATTCAGTAGCAAACAGAAGCATCTTGTCTCAACAATACACATTGGTGTAAAAATGTATCTACTTTCTCTAAAATAAATCATCCTTATTACTAGAGGCAATAGGTTAACAATGTTATGCATCCTTATAGACAGTCAGACCTGGCAAATCTGTATTTCCCAAAGTAATCTGTATTACTTTGGTTACGGAGGCTTGGAAGTTAATAAGTCACATATATGAACAACCGTGACCTTCACTTAAAATAGCTACTGGCACACATTTCAAGACATACTCTCTGATAGTATTTGAATGCAGTTGCAGTGGTTTTGGTGAACAGAACCGTTATTTTTGCACTCTCTGATTAACTAGCAAACCATTTATGGTAAAACGGCACCCTGGATGAAGTACCATTAAAATAGAAGGTGCATACACCTGAGAATTCAGTGGTGGAGAAATGTGAGCATAATGGCTGCAGTTAAAGGGTATTTTATTCCCTGGTGACTTGGTTCTTTCTTTTCAAGTATGTAGAAGTCTGAATGTCAATAATGGGCAAGGTCAGGTAGGTTACAGGAAATTTTACAAACAGCAGCTATTTGAAGAGAATAGACTCCTGATCAATTCAGTCGATGGAGTCTTTTT
The DNA here is from genome assembly GCA_004027735.1 of Carollia perspicillata. NCBI lineage: Eukaryota > Metazoa > Chordata > Mammalia > Chiroptera > Phyllostomidae > Carollia > Carollia perspicillata. The sequence goes on along the minus strand of PVKM010023452.1, from coordinate 4,629 downwards.
ATTTCAGACCATAAAGAGGACTGTGGCTCAATCTCATTTATTCCGAGGAGCACTGAAAAGCTATTTTCTTGTCATAGACACTTCACATGTCAGCTTGTGACCTTGTCACAAGTCCAACCACTACACTATAAACTATTAAAAGAATTAACTGTTGGCAGGAAAATTGAAGTTATGGTTAAAATAAAGCAGAGCAAAAGCTTTGTATACAATATTAAATATTTGGGGTTAATTGTTGAGAAGCTACTGATATAACTAGTTTCACTAATACTTTTACAATTCCTGCTACTAATAATCAACCACTTAAGTGTGGCTAGTACTTTATAGTGTATCAATAATTTTTAATTGATTAATTAACTGAATGTTCACAATAACGTTGTGGAAACAAACACTCTCATTGTACACTTAAAACTTTAACTTTATCAGTGGTTTATCAGTTTATTAGTTTTGTTACTGTGCCTCAGTTTGTTAACTGCACTTCATTTGTCTCTACGGAGTACATCTGAATTGGATCATCATGAAAGCTAAGTAAGTTAGAACTAGGGCCAGCACAAAGTAATTAATTGCTTAACAAATATGTATTATTATTTATTACTTTACTATTATTTATGAAGATAAGAAACAAGGGGAAATAATTGGAAGGGTTTTTTTTAACTCAAGGAGCTCCATAGAGGTGTATGAATCCAAAAAATATTTTACCACTTAGTTTAGAACTTAAAATAATGACAAATATTTCGAAATGGCATAAATTAAGCTGTAGCTAATAAATTGCTCACATTTTTCTAGGAATGTTTTTTCTTCAAAAGTGGCAATTAAGTATTTTTTATGATTAAACTATGGACTGTTATGGAGGAAACCCTCAGATTATTAGCTGAGGAATGATTTACTAAATAGTGGCTTGCACTTTTAAACCTAAAGTTTACATACATTGACATAGTCAGATAAAATACCCCTTCTCTGTATGTTTATTCATCAACTCATCTCCCAGATAAAGATTTTTTACTACAACATCCAAAAAATGCAAAAAAATCACACTGCAATTTTTCCTTAAAATAATGAATTACTTACTAATCTTGAGTTAAATGGTTTCGATTGAAAATACTTGAGAATGATTAATTTGTCTTTCTGTACACTTCTTTTCACAATCTGTGAGGAAGTTTTTGTGAGAGAAATATAAAATGATGTTTATTTCTTCACAGATATATTTGCTGATGACCTTTATGCATTTCTGTATCTCTTCCTTAAGGACAATTTCCCTATTGGCATAAACTAAGATTCTTGTCACCAGAAAGACCAATTAGGTTGAATGATATTTTTTACAATGTAGCAAAACTAAAGATAAAAAATCTTTAGTTTTGTTTGGGACCTAAATTAAATATTTAAAAAATCATTCCAAGTTTGTGCTACAATTCACTAAAAATGATGCTCCTGGAGGCTTCAGTCCCATTCTTTCCCCACATCTGTCCCACAGGACACACGGGACCGTCGGCCTCACACATTTCCCTGCAGCTGGCCCTTCCCTGTGCCGTCCCCCACCGCGGCAGCTGCCACCGTTCAGACCCAGAACTCACTTCAATGTGAGATGCTCTTTATAGCAATTTGTGTTTGCTGTGTCGTTTTCATATCCTTCAGGAGACAATGGAGCGTATGGGTTAAGAGCTTCTTTCCTTGCTGGTATAGAAAAGATGTGGTTTTGGACTTCAGTAAGTTGTGTTAATTGAACAGAAAGTTATATATTAAGATAAAAATGTAAGAATAGCACTAATAAAATTAAAAATAAAGTATATAACTTTTAAAGAATTAAAAAGAAGATACAAATAAACTCAGAGTCAAAGTGTATTATTAATTAGAGTTGTCAGGAGAAATAGAACCAATAGGTACATAAACACACACACTTATGTATAAATGCATGCATGGTTACACATGTTTGTGTATATGTGTATGGGCACACTTATGTATTTACATATGTACACATGTATAACCCCCTTTATATGTGTATATATGCATATATATATAATCTTTGTGTGTTTGCCTCTGAATATATGTATATATACACAGAGCAAGAGTGAAAGAAAAGAAAGAAAAAAGACAGATTTACTGTAAGGGATTGCTTCACATGGATATGGGGTCTGAGAGGTCCCCAGATCTTCAATCAGCAACCTGTAGACTCAGAAAAGGTGGTAACATAGTTGCAGTATGAGTTCAAAGGTCTAAGAACCAGGAGGGCCAATGGTGTAGGTTCTAGTCTGAATCCAGCTTGAAGACCATCAGGCAGAGAGGAGGGAGCAAGTTTGCCCTCTCCCAGGGTCTGCCTGGTCGAGGCCCACCTGCACTGGGGGGACAGTCGGCTTTAAACAGTCTACAAATTCAAAGTTTAATCTCACCCAGAAATGCCTTCACAGACACACCCAGAATAATTTGTAACAAATATCTGGGCACTCTGTGGCCTAATCAAGTTGAAACATAAAATTAACCATCTCACAAATAAGTATACTGTGTCTTTATTTGGGTGGAAATTACATACTTGTATAGATACATTAAAAATCTGCAGGTTATGCATTCAATACTGGTAGACTCTACCTTACATATGATATCTCATTTTTTAAATTAAAACTGGAAAAGGGATCAGAAAGACGAATGAAAAAGCAGAACAAATTAATGTAAATGAAGTAAGGTGGTAGAACTAATTCCAAATATGACCCTTAATTTGAAATAGAAGTCTCAACTGAAGATATCAATTTTAAATTGGTGAAATTAAAGTCAGCTCTATCTTACATGCAAGAGATACTTAAGACATAAGTTCACAAAGAAAGTCTGTGCATTGAAGAGTGGAAAGAAACGCTGTGTAACACTAACCCTAAGGAAGCTGGTGCTGGGGTTGAGAGCATGGACTTCGGAATCTGACTGTCGGGTTAGGATCTTTGCTGTTACAATTTTTTTCAAAGTGGTTTGAGAGCATGGACTTTGGAATCTGACTGTCTGGGTTAGGATCTTTGCTACTGTAATTTTTTTCAAAGTGGTAAAGTTACTTATCTTTCTAGTCTGTACTGAAGGGTTTTAACTATCGTGGTACCTGCTAGTCAGTGTATTGTGAAGATTAAATAAAACAATATGTATTAAGAAAACAAAAATGTTTTTTCCCATAGTAGGTGTTCAAAAATTGTTGGCTATCATTGTGGTTAATATTATTATCAGCAAAATATAAAATGAACTTTATGGCATCATTATATATAAAGAGGGTTTATATATAATAAATACATTTAAATTCACCAGGTGGATGTAGAATTCCAAACATGCATGGATCTCATATTATAGTCTCAAAATATAGGAAGCAAATATAGACAGAATTAAACAGAACAATGTAAAAATACGTCACTAAAATAATACAATGTTCCTGACTTATTAGCTAATCAACAAAAAAAAAACCCCAAAAATAAGTGAGGTTATTGATATCGGGGGAAATTTTATCAATAATTTGATCTAATGACATAGAGATAACAAATCGAACACTAGAGAATGCATATATGTGATTAAAGCATTCATGGAACAATTGGATGAACTGACCATCAATTTACGCTAAAGAAATTCTGCAACCACCTTAAAGCATTGTGATTATACAAAGACCATTTTCTGAATCTACACAAACACTAGAAAAATTAAACAAAAACTAGTTAGAGAAGTAAACGTATGCTTAAATCTTAAAGTATTCTAACAACTGAGATTTAAAGAGATTGTAAAGGAAGTGAAATGAAAACTTGGTGGCACTGAAGGTGTTAAATAGTATTAGTCTATGCTATTTCATTCTCTGAAACACAGAGAAAAACACTTAGGGGATAACTGAGGAAAAAGTACGAGTGCTTGACTTAAGGGATGTGAAGTACTCTCCATCGCCCAGGCCCACCTACCAACCACACGGCCCATTTCCCAGTCAGGAACAGCCCTATACCTTCGTCGTTCTTCAAGGTGATCCTTTTGAAGCCAGCCCAGCTTTTCACTTTTAGACGCTCTCCTCACTTCTACCTCTCTATGTCCTTACCTTCATGAGATGTGCTCTGGCACACGGGTTAAAATAACTAATAACTGACACTTGTGCAGGACTTTGAAGTTTACATATGTAATGTTTATCATTTTGCATCTATTATTTAAGTTGATCATATTTTGAATGAAATATGCACATGATTTTGCATAACATGATACTGTTACCAAAGATATTAACACACACGCACAAAACTTGCCCCGTATCAGAAAAGAAGGAGTCCTAGACTAAGAGCATTTGGTTTTGTGCCACCAAACTTTGTTTTTGTTTATAAATACCAGTTACTCTAGCTATTTTTTTCATGACAACTTTTACACATGGCACAACAATTAGAATGCTGTTTTGTTTTATTGTTGAGTCGTTCTTAAGTTAATGAGCTTGTATATCTTATAAACAGTATGAAAAAGCCATATGTTGTTTCCATCACAGTGGCAGAATTAATATAGCCTACTTCTTTTCAAGAGAGCTTTTTCATGGGCAGCATCAAGGCTGTGATGGGAGTTTAGAAAAGAGAAAGCCGGTGTGATGAAATACTTAAAACCATAGAGATTGAGCTGGAATTACATTAGGAAAGAATGAGAGGAAATTTTTGTTTT
>PVKM010023451.1:0-21172 GCA_004027735.1 Carollia perspicillata | reverse complement strand
CAAAAAACTATGGTACATATACACAATGGAATTCTATGCAGCAGAAAGAAAGAAGGAGCTCCTACCCTATGCAACAGCATGGATGGAACTGGAAAGCATTATGCTAAGTGAAATAAGCCAGGCAGTAAAAGACAAATACCATATGATCTCACCTTTAACAGGAACCTAAGCAACAAAACAAACAAGCAAGCAAAATATAGCCAAAGACATTGAAATAGAAAACAGGCTGACAGTAACCAGAGGGGAGAGGGGAGGGAATTTCAGGGGAAAAAGGGAAGGGATTATAGGAACAAGTATAAAGGACACATGGACAAAAACTAAGGGTGGTGGAAATGGGAGGGAGGTGGGGAGCACTGGGGGGTGGACTGGGACCGGAGTAAAAGACAGAAAACTGTACTTGAATAACAATAAAAATAATAAAGAGCTGTAAAAAAATGAAAACTTTGTAAGATGCATGCATACTTATTGGTATGCCTCTGAAATGAAGCTTTTAATCTGTGCATTAATTTTAGAATTGTATTTAATGATGTAGTTAGGGGTAAAGCAAAAACAATAAAAATAGTCAAGATGCATTTTGCAAATATTAAGCAAATTATATATTCTGTTATTAAAACAATAAAAGAAATCCCAGTTGTGTATATCGGACTTGGGATTTCATACATATCCTTTTGAATTTGTAGCAATTTTGCATTACATTTTAATGTGGGGGTTTAGTATCAAGTGGCCTGAAGGCCTCTTTCAAAGCTGGGTATTCTGAAGAGGAAAAGAGCTTTACCTAATTTTGGATATGTCATGGAAAATGCAAAGATAATGTGATGCCCAAAATGAATTACCAGGCTTCAAACTTAGAGTTTTTTTGAAATTGAATCCCAAAAGAAGTTATATTTGACTGTATAATTTTTGCTTGGAGGATGCCTTCGAAATGTGTTACATTCCTGAATAAATGTAATTCCAAGATCTAATGAGATTAATAGTAAAAATAAATATTTTCTGATTATCAGTAGTGAGGGAGATGTTGAAATCTAGTATGTCTTAGTATTCAGTTAAAGGGAATTCTTTTTCGTCATGGTAATTTAGCCCTATTTCCTATTACTAAGTAAGAAATATAGCAGCCTCATGGGTTGAACTTGGAAAAATGCCATTTATACACACATGTACAGCTAACCTTTGGGGTATCTTACACATTTTGCAATCCTTTCTGTTTTGTTTTGCTTTTTTTTAGCAGTTGCTTTCTTTGGTTACCCAACTGCTTCCTTGATAATTTCTAACCTACAGGATATATATTTCTTACTCCTGTTATTCTCAAACAGCGGCCTAATTTTAAAGCTATGTGAAATACTCAGCTTTAGAGGAGGATAGTTCCTTTGGCAAAGATTCCTTTTGTCTTTCCTTGCCTTCCCTCTCTCTCCTGCTATCCTTCTCCCCTTCTTTTTTTTTCCTCATTTATTGCTCTTTTTCCCCCATCTGGAACCCTAACCCATGTTACAGGTAGTAAAATGTGTATTTTATTATTTAAACATTCTTGAGTCTGGTAATTCAAAATTTGTCAAAATATTTGAGCTTTTTTATATTAATAGATGGAAAATCAAATATTAAAACCATGTTGTATACTTATGAAAAGTATGATACATTAAAATAACTGAACATTCTTTTGGATACTTTCTAGAACAGTGCCATATCATGTTAAAATATTTTATGCTCTGGGGAAGAGGTGGATATTTTTTCCATCAGATGTTTGAGACTTGTCAATGAAGTAGAAATAGTGAAGGAGAAAGTGGCTGTGTTGGCAGAAAAAGCAAAATAAATTTGGAGGAGCTTCAGCTCAAAAAAGTCCGTGTATGATGTTTGTGTCCCCTCAGAAGTTATATGCTGAAACCTAACTCCTCATGTAATGGTGTTTGGAGGTTGAGCCTTTGGTAAGTGATTAAATCATGAAGGTAGAGTCCTCATGAATGGATTAGTTCCCTCATAAAAGAGACTTCAGAGAGCTCTCCCCCTCCTTCTGCCATGTGAGGGCACAGCAAGAAGACTACAGTCTGTGAACCAGGAAATGGGCTCTCATCAGACACTGATTATGCCAGCACCTTGATCTTGGACTTCCCAGCCTCTAGAACTGTGCTAAATGAATGTACATTATTTATAAGCCACCCAATCAATGGTATTTTTTATAGCAGTCCAAATGGATTAAGACAGTGTAGGAAGCAGCAGCTGAGATGGTGAGGCAACAAGGGGTATGTCGTAGGTGGCTGGGGCAACTTTAACTAAAACATTAAGGTGTTCTCTTTCTTGACCAATTGCAGGCAGTTGAGCTTCAAAAGAGACCATGAGAGCAGGAAAGGTGGGTAAACACATGAATTAGTATATTAGCTCTAGTTGCTCCAAGATTTTTTTCTTCACTGCCATAATTTGTACTGTACCTTTAAATCTAAGTATAAACATTGGCAAGTGCTCATTGTTATGGTGTTGTTATATTTATGAAATGTCCTTAAAGCTGGTTTTACTTTATGTACAGAAAACTAGGTAGATATAGCTTAAAAAATCACTGGAAATTTCAGAAAATATTGCAATATATTAAGTGATTTAAATTGTCAGGAAGGATCAGAGATTAATTTCTGAATCTCAGATTTCATTTTCCTTATTGCCAAATAATACTGGAAAACAGAGTTTAGCTATTACTCTTACCTGAGAACTTCTCTTCTTGATTGAAATTGACATTTTTATTTGGGTCACAAATTGTACAAAATACAGTTGTATTCTTTCTCTTAAAAAATGTTGCATCAAATAAAATTCATACCATACACATTTCTATTTTTTCCTTCTGGTACTAACAACAAATGATCTATACGGATTTCTTATAGGAGACAGTTATTTGAGTTTTTATTTATTTTGGATATTAATCCGTTGTTGGAGCCATTGTTTGCAAATATCTTCTCCCATTTGGCTGACTGTCTATTTGTTTTGTTGATAGTTCATTTTGCTGTACAGGTGCTTTTAAGTTTGATGTTGTCCCTTTCATTTATTTTTTTTGCCTTTACTTCCCTTGCCTTTGGGGTCAAATTCATCAAGTCTTCTCTAAGATCAAAGTCCATAAGTTTAGTATTTATATTTTCTTCTGGGTAATTTATTGTTTCAGATCTTATATTTAGATCTTTGATCCATTTGAATTAATTTTTGTAGATACATAAGGACAAACTGTAATCTAGTTTCATTCTTACAACTCACCACCAAACAAACAATTCAATTAAAAAATGGGCAGAGAACCCAAACAGACACATCTCCTAAAAAGACATACAAATAGCCAACAGATATATGAAAAAATGCTCAACTCACTATCTATTAGGGAAATGCAAATCAAAACCACAATGAGGTACCTCTTTATACATGTGAGAATGGCTATTATCAACAAGACAAGTAACAACAAGTATTGAAGAGGTCGTGGAGAAAAAGGAATCCTCATTCTTGCTGGTGGGAATATAAACTGGTATAGCCACTATGGAAAAGCACTATGGAAGTTTCTCAAAAAATTAAGATAGAGTGATCATATGACACAGCATCCTTCTTCTGGGTATCTACCCCAAAATTTGAAAACTTTTATTTGCAAAGATATATGCATCTTCCAGTGCATATATCCCAGCGGTACATAGGGAGAAACGGAAACATCTGGCATCAAGATGAGCAGAGGCCATTGGACCTTTTCTAAACCCTTCTCTCCCCAAGCTGGTGCCGTATGTCAAGCTGGTGCCACATCCGAGATTCCATCAACCTGGCTAACATTGTTTGACCTACTCTGGAGATCCCCAAAGACCACCCCACCTATTTTACTGGCCTACCCAAGCTGCTTTTCCATATGAATGGCTGTTTTTGGCTTATGCTGCAAACTTCTTAAATCCTCTCAAACAAGAAACAGCAGGCCTCAGTGAGCCCCAGGCCTGGCATTAGCAGCAGCCAGCCTAGATCCACAGCTTATCTTCACCTGGGAATCTCCAAGACCAGCACAAGTATGAGCCATCTCAGGCAGGGTGCATTATAGCTCAGGCAGGGTGGCCCCAGGCAAAACACAGGTAGGAGCTAAACTTGTCCTGCACTACCTTGGAAATTCCAGAGCCTCTGGACCCAGTGGACAGCTACAGACCACATCAAAGCACTGCCGCCCTGCCTCTGCACAGCTGATACTCCATGGAGGTGAGAGCTTGGTAGTTAGTAGTCATAGCTAATGCTTGTAGCTAACTGGCCTGGGTAAATACCTCCCATTGATCTATCAACAGCAACCAAGGCTCAACTACAAGGGGAGAGTGTACTTAGCCCATGCAAAGGGTGCATCTTGAGGACTCAGCTTGTGTGATAGGGGAGGCTGTGCCACTGGACCCTATAGGACTACATTAGGCCATGCTACCAAGACACAGAAACAAAGCAGGTTTATCCAATACATACAAACAAACTTAAGGAGTCTGCCAAAATGAGGAGACAAAGAAACAATGCCCAAATGAAAGAATGGGTCAAAACTCCAGAAAAATATCTAAATGAAATGGAGATAAGCAATCTATCAGATGCAGAGGTCAAAACACAGTTATAAGGATGCTAAAGGAACTTAGTGAGTATCTCAACAGCATAAAGAAGGTCCAGTCAGAAACAAAGGATATATTAATTGAAATAAAGAATAAAGAACAATTTACAGGGAAACAACAATAGAGTGGATGAAACCTAGAACCAAATCAATTATATGGAACATAAGGAAGCAAAATAAACAAGCAATCAGAACAATATGAAGAAAAAAAGAATCCAAAAAAAGTGAGGATATTATAAGCAGCCTCTGGAACAACTTCAAGAGGTCCAACATATACATTATAGGGGTACCAGAAGAAGAAGAGAAAGAGCAAGAAATTGGAAACCTATTTGAAAAAAATAATGAAAGAAAACTTCCCTAATTTGGTGAAGGAAATGGACATGCAAATCCAGGAAGCACAGAGAGTACCAAACAAGATGGATGCAAAAAGCCTCACTCTATGACATGTCATAATTGAAATGCCAAAGGTTAAAGATAAAGAAAGAATCTTGAAAGCAGCAAGAGAAAAGCAGTTAGTTACCTACAGGGGAGTTCCCATAAGACTATTAGCTGATTTCTCAAAAGAAACTTTGCAGGCAAGAAGGGACTGGCAAGAAATATTCGAAGTCATGAAAAGCAGGGACCTACAGCCAAGAATGCCCTACCTAGAAAAGATATCATCTAGAGTCAGAGTACATAAAAAGCTTCCCAGACAAGAAAAAAACCAAAGGCATTCATCATCAACAAACCATTATATGAAATGTTAAAGGGACTTATTTAAGAAAAAGAAGATCAAAACTATGAACAATAAAATGGCAAAAAATACAAATCTATCGACAATTAAATCTAAAAAACAAACTAAAAAACCAAGAAGAACAGAGGCAGAATCATGGATACAGAGAGCATTTTGATGATTTCCAGATGGGAGGGAGTGTGGGGGAATGGGTGAAAAGATGAGGGGATTAAGAAATACAAATATGTAGTCACAGAATAGTCATGGGGATGTAAAGTACAGTATAGGAAATGTAGTAGCCAAAGAATTTATATGCTTGACCCAGGGAGGTAAACAATGGTGTGGGCATTGCCTGAGGGAGTAAGGGAAACTGGGTTGATGAGGGGGCAAAGGTGGAAGTGTCATGACAACTGTAATAGCATAATTAATAAAATATAATAAAAAAGATAAATACACCCTTAAGTTCACAGCAGCACTAATCATGGTGGCAAGGTGGAAACACCCTAAATGCCCTTTGATAGAGGATTGGATAAAAATGACATGGTACATGTATACAATGGAATACCACTCCATTACAGAATACAATAGAATATACAATGGAATAGCTATAAGAAAAGATGAAATACTACCATTTACAACAATATGGGTAGACCTTTGTTGCGGAAAAACAAACTCTTACACAATTTGGGGTGACGGAGTAAGCCTTTATTTACACGTGCAGACCCAGAGGAGACAGCCTCCGAATTCTGGGCCCCAAGGAGGGGTTAGGTGGGTGGTTAAATATTCTTGTAGCAAGGCGGGAGAGGATGGGTCTTGTACAAGGAGGGAGCACAGCCAAGGATATAGAAGCAGAGAGCGTAACTTATCTGGAGCCCAGAACAGGGAGTCAACTTGTCAGCAGGTGGTTATCTGGGGGTCCGGGAACCAGCAGGGAGTTACTGGTCTGGGAGCCAGAAGGGAGTTACCGGTCCAGAACAGAGAGCCAGCTTTATCTCCCATAATACCTTGAGAATATAATGCTAAGGGAAATAAGTCAGTCAGAAAAAGCTAAGAGCCATATGATTTCACTAATATGTGGAACATAAAACTGAAACTCATAGACAGAGATAATAGTATGGTGGTTACAAGAAGGAAGTGTGGTAGGGGGTAATTTAGGGTAAAGAGGACCAAATATCTGCTGATAGAAAATAATTTGACTTTGAGTGGTAAGCACACAATGCAATATACAGATTGTATATCATAGAAATATATACTTGAAACCTATATAATCTTATTAACAAATGTCACCCCAATAAATTTAATTTTAAAAAAAGAAGTCAGTTTTAGTTTAGTAATGCCTCTTCATGCTGCTGGAATATATTAATTTAATAATTAATTTTGAAAGGTTTAGTACATGCCAGGCACTGTCTTGGTGGTTGGTAAACATTATTGAATAAAAAAGTCAAGGATCTCTGTCTTAGAACTTGTTTTTAGTAGAAGATAGAAAATAAATAGTAAAAAAAAAGTAGGTGAAATGTAGTATTTTAGGAAGTGATGAGTGCTATGGATAAAATGAAAATTATAGCCAGGTTGGGAGGATGGGGTCACAATTTTAAGCACAGATTAGTCCTTATCATAATGACATTGTAACAAAACCTTGAAGAAGTTAGGATAGCTATGAAGAAATCTGGGGTAAGAATATTCCAGAAAGCGAGAGTAGCCCATGAAAATGTTTATTGAAGGAACAGCTGGCATCAAAGTGTTTCACCATTTCTAGGATTTTTGTCAGGCATCTGACAGGGTGGGACGTCAGGGTTCTTTCCTTCACTTGACTAATACGTAGTAAATGCCTGCTCAGCAGCAAGCACTCTGTTAGGCTTTTGGGAAGACTGACATATTTCCTGGACTCTTAGAGCTTACAATCTACTAGAGAAAGTATACATTAAACACTAAGGTATTAATAATAAAGGGAAAAGTACTCTTTATTAAGTACTTTAAAAGTAACATGAAGAATAGGAAAGGTGGCTTGAGTCGAGACTGTGGCTAGATGATGCAGGTCCTTAGACCATATTAAAGAGTTAGGGTGTATCCACAGGGCTGAAAGAAACCATTGAATAAGTTGTATGGACTTCTGGCAATATACACAGCACAGCTAACTAGGAGTCAGCAGACCTGGTTCTACTGCTGGCATAACCAAAAGCAGGTCGAGCTGCCCACTGCTACGAAAGCCAATACTTGAGAGGTAGGTGCTGATGTAAAGTGGTTTATTTGCTATAGGGGACTGGTTTGTTTTGGTCTGGCAAATGTGACTCAGCTCTGTATGGAAAACCTACAGAAGCAAAGTGGTGGGCAGGAGCCAGACCTTCAAACTGAGTTTTCCCATGGGAATCAGGCCTAGAAAATGCATGCAGACTGTTATGGCTTGCTATTGCTAAAACTCCATCATCCTGGTCTAAAACAACAAATGCGGATTGTCTATCTTCAAGGTAATTTCCAAAGCCTGTGTGAATTTTCCCAAAGACAGAGCTAATCAGTTCATTACCATTCCCCTCTGTGTGTTGTTTTCATTTCCTTGATTGTACCTAAAATGTAGACAATGATATTCATGTAATAGATATATTACATATCTTCATGATGTAATAGAAATAAATCTTTCTCTGATGTAAGACCCGAGGAAAACAATAAAAACATGTCTGGGCAAGGGTCCAGGTGCTCTCTTCTTGAGGGAGTGGCGGAGGCATTCATAGGTGCTCTTCCTAAAAGGGAGGGCTACTCTCCCTCATCCCTTGACAGAGTAGCCATGCTGTCCCCTTTTTCTCCATAGGATTGCTGTCGCCTGTGCATTTACTCTCGTCGTCAGCCACAACAGGCAGACTCTGCTGACTGGTGTCTGCCAAAATTTGCAGATGCCACCCATCTGGAAGATGGGGGACTCACATCTCAAAGCCCATCTCCACATCTCCGTGAAGGCAGAAGTTTTTATAAGGAGGGAGAGGGAGCAGGACAAATAGAACAGAGATTGAGAGAGGGAGATGAAAAGTCGTCTACATGCAGACTAGCAAAGTCCATTCTGATAAAGCAAATGATGGTCCAGTGTGCATCATCCTGGTCTAGTCATCCTGGATTCATGTCATCCTGGCTCCATGGATGAAGGTCAGTAAATCTCTTGGGGCTGAGATGCCTGAAGGTTGGGATGTGTACTTCTGAAGTTCCTAAGATTCTTACATAAACATGCCGTTTATCTATAAGCCACATATTAGCCAGAGTCAGCACTTACAGAAACACTGCCAAAAGAATGGTGGGTTACAGTTGCCCACTGTTACACTGGCTGTGGTACTAACTAGCTGTGTGATGTAAGTGAAAAAAACCTCTGCGCCTTATTTATTTATTTATTTACTTATTTATACTCATAATTATAGTTATTTGCTAGATTACTTTGTCTTCAGGATACTGTAATAGATAGAATTATATTCCCCCCAAAGATATGTGAAAGTCGTAACCCCCAGTACCTAACAATGGGATTTTGTTTGGAAATAAGGTCATTTCAGGTATAATTACTTAAGATTACATTATACTGGAGTAGGGTGGGCCCTTAATCTAATATGTTTGATGTCCTTAGAGGGGGAGGTTTGTAGGCACACAGAGGGAGGACAGCCATTTAAAGGAAGAGACAGAGATTAGAATGATGGAGCTACAGGCCACGCAGTGCCCAGGCTTGCCAGTTTACCTAAGGACATTTGCAAAGACACTGTTTCCAAATAATTCATATGCACAGGTACCAGGTACTAGGGCTTGCACATACCATTTTAGGGAAAAAAATTCTACCTACTATTACTATATCATCTACTGTTTCTATTCTCTAAAGAACTATATGTATTCATGGTTTTGAATTTCATACCATCCTATATAATCCTGGATAATTTGTTTTTTTTTTTTTCTACCACTATAAACTAGCTGCAATGACAAGTCACCAATGACCCTCTAACTGACAAATTCTTTACATAATTTTTTTATTTTTCATTAAATTTATTGAGGTGACACTGCTTAGTAAGATTATATACTGAATTTTTTGGACTGTTAGGCACACCGGACCATAAGATGCACCTAGGTTTCAGAGGAGGAAAACAGGAAAAAAAATTGAAGCAAAAAATATGGTAAAATACTTAATAACATAAATAGCATAGGCCCCCCACAGTGAGCCAGGTAAGATACATTTGGACTATAAGATGCACCGCCCTTCCTCCCAAATTTGGGGGTGTGTGTCTTATAGTCCAAAAATATGGTAGGTTTCAAGTGTACATTTCTATGATACATGATCTGTGTATGGGGTTGTGGGCCATAGTTTTTAATTCTCATCATACTTGATCTCTAAGAGACTCTTAAATGTCTATCTTCTTTTTTTTTTTTAAAGATCTTATTTATTTACCTTTAGAGGGGAAGGGAAGGAGAGAGGGAGAGAAACATCAATGTATGGTTGCCTGTCATGCGTCCCCTGCTGGGAACTGGCCTGCAACCAGGCATGTGCCCTGACTGGGAATCGGACCACGGTTATTTGGTTCCCAGGCGGGGCTCAATCCACTGAGCTACACCAGCAGGGGCTGTTTTTCTACCTTCTTAAAGGTAACTCATTCCTCAGTTTCAAACCTACGTTTATAATTTTCTTGTACTTCTGTAAATTTTTAATCTTCTTTATGTTATTCTTTTCCTCTGCTCGCTGTTTTAAGCACTGATTTCCTGAGAGTCCTGTGCACCTTTTTGGGTTTATTTATCTGTCCCTATGTCTTCATTCACTGAGTGCAAGCTTTTGATGACTCTCAAATTTGCATCTTTAAGCAAGCCTGACTTGAGCTCCAGATTGCAATGTTAAAATGAGTATTGGAATCTCTGCTTAACTAAGCTTACTGTCTTATCTCTTAACCTATTCTACTTACTCTATTCTTTACTAGTGACTAGCATCACCTCCTACCTTGATTTAATCGTATACCTGGAAATTTAATTAGATCCCTCTGCCACCCTCTCCTATTTCTCACAATAACTTAGTCACCAATCCTTTTCATTCCTTTCATCTCCACCACAGTGGCATTAGCTCCTGAACATGGCTGGTCCTCCCATTCCCAGCTTCACACTCTTTTAGTCTATTTTCCACTTCACTATCAGAGGGAACTTCCTTAACAAGAACATTAGGATATACATCTGTGTGAACCTCTGAATTATGTTTTACTGCTTAGAGAATATCAAACTCCTGAACATGGTGTTGGCAATCAGCCTTCTGCCAGTTGCCCGTTTTTTTTCCCCGCCCGCATCAAGATGATGTTTCACGCACACTCAGGTGGCTACAGTTCTCCAAATATGCCAGGTGGTTTTCACAGAACTCTGTTTTCCTCATCCTCATGCCTGTTAATAAAGCCTTTCCCCCAAATCTACCATGAGGGACATCCTTCATCTTCCTTTGTAACCGCTAGCATTATATTTTCTATGAATTTTCTGTGATTGTCCCCATTCCCCAGACAGATAAATTGCCCTCTCTTTTGATACTATCTACACATCTATGCCACTTTATGAATTAAATGTGTATGCATCTTTTTCCCCTTCCACATTGGAAATACATAGAGTGCAGGGACTGCCTTTACTTATGTTTTTGATGCCAGCACCTAGAAGAATGCCTAGCAATAACTAGTTCTCAATGAATGCTTTTCGAAGGCATAGCATATACAGTTTCCAGGTATGCCATTTTCAAAAGGGGCACCGTGAGTTTAGGGTTTTGATTTCTTTTTGTAATAAATTATTTCTCTGAGTTATCCCCAAATGGGGCAAATCTTGAAGAGTAACTAGGAAAGAAAAAAATATGTCTAGCTGAATATAAAATTACTTCATAGAATAATAGGTAACAGACTAGATAACTGTGCACTGCAATTTTGCCATGTTCTACCTTCCAAGGTGCTCTGTGGTTAGTCACTTTTGATTTAAAATTTCTAAATTGATCAAAAGATCATCACTCCACTCTCTGTAGACACTTTAGGAGAGAAAGTATTTATTTAAGTCAGCGATAGCTAGTGAATTAATATTTATTGTCTTCAGCGGAAAGGAGTTAGCGAACTTTTCCATGTTATCATCCTGGAGAACAGAGTGGGTTAGCACCTGTAAACAGCAAGCAATAAGTCTTGCTTGAAGAGTGCAAGTCAATAAAGGTTTCCTCACAGTGAGGAAGCTACTCCCAGCTCATTTTGAATGCTTAGTGCTTGATGAAGGTGTTTCTGAATGACTTTTCTCCTTTCTTTTCTCGCTACTTGGACCCCTCCCCTAGGTCTCAGTAACACGGTAGAGATGCTTTTTGACAGACAAGAGATAATCTTACACTTGACTTCCAATATCAAGGCATTTTAACTGGCACACTTTATATTGAATAATTCATGGGTATTCAAGCTTTACTTCACTCCACAAAGAAAGTGCTTTCTCTTAGCAGCCACAGTAGATATGAGCAGCTAATTCATTATTTAAAGAGATTAAGTATTAGCAACTGGTACTGGCTCTTCAGAGCTCTCTTTATTCCCTTTGCTCATGTTATCCCCAGCCTCTCAGCTGCCTAGAACAGTTTTTAGATTGATTTTACCATATTAAGTCTCTTAAAAAACAGATCTACCCCCAAACCTCACTATTTTCAGACTGCTTTGTCCTATTTTAAAAACGTAAAACAAAGTGTGTTATAGAACTCTGTGAATCTCTGCAGGCTCATGGGAATACATACAATTCCAACACTTTTGCTTTCAGTTAAGAAAATGTGGCAGGTGGGAGGAATGTAAGAAATCTGAGTTTGCTCAAATTTACGGACCACTTGCTGCAATAGGCCAAGGAAGGCTTGGGTGTTTTAAACAGGTGGTGAAAGGGGATGAATCCTCAACTTTCAAGTATTGTTACTCTGAAAGGAAAAGTCCCTATGGAGAATTGTCCTCTTTATATTTTCTGAGAAAAAGAGAGGAGGAAGGGTTTGAAATATCTGTTTCCTTTTTGTAGACAGATCCTCAGGCTGGATCTCATTCAGCACAAATTTTCACTCTTTCATTTCCAGTTAAGAGGAGAGAGGAAAATTTGTCAAGAGGTTATGAGGTTTCACTTTCTGTAGACCTTGACAGAGCGTAGCATAACAACGTAGTCAGGACCAGCATGGTGAAACAGTAAGAAAAAAGAGGAAAAGAAATATATATATGTGAAACTTTTAAAAAGTGATTCTACAGAGAGGTATTTCTAGAGTATGAAATAAAAGAAAACATTGGACATGATATTGCTTAAAGCAGTAATAAATGCTTTTCCTAATTTTGTATTATCGATTAGAGTTAGCCTGTTCTAGAAGTGTTTTAAAGTAACTATTCCACTAGAGTGATAACATAAATTAATGGTATTAGTTTACTCTATATGGTCTGAAAAACTGGGTGCCTCTAAAACTAAGGAACTAATAACTCATACAGGTTTTTTTTTTCATTTAAAATTTGAAGGGTATGGGTTATAATTGAACCCCACATACCTCTAGTATACTCTTGAATTTGGGTATGTTTTACTTACTGCATAGGGAGTATATTATATGCATAGTACATTTATTCAAAAATTTCTTGAATTAGAAAAATAAAAAACAAATAGTAGATGATCAATAAAAATACATTTCTTGAATGATTAAATCTTAAATAAGCCTAGAACTAGACCATACTGTGAAAAGTTTTGCTTTGAAAGGTAGAAAAATGAGTCTGCATCAAAGATTAATTGACCTTTCATTGTATTAAAGGGAAAGTCCTGTGTATGGCAAATTACAAACAGAAGTAAGACACCACCTTCGCTTCATAATACCTAGTGGCTACACTAGCCTTACAGCCATGGGGGATGGAGAGGAAGCTCATAGGAGACTAGAGGATCCTGAACATTTTTCCCTAAAGCTGATTTTCTACAAGCTCTCTAAGCTTTTCCTTGTCTCATATGCAATAAGGAGTCCAAATTGAAGATTTTTCGTGCAGAAGAGTACACTATGGTACATAGCTTGGCTTTTGAGGTTAGAATGACCTGTGTCTAAACATAGTTCACTCACTCAATAGTTGTTGATACCTTCTACAAATGGTATAATATCCTCAAGTCTCCTTTTCTCATCTGTGAAATGAGATTTTAATGGTATCCACCTCATACATATTAGAATTAATGAGATAATACCTAAAAATTGCTTAGTGTAGTATTGAACACATAAGAAACATTCAATAAACCTCTTTTCAAAATGTGTTTTTGGGAAATTGACATGGTACTGACATAGAAATTAAATTTGCATTTGAAATTATAGAAGTGTAGGAAATTGTTACATAGTACGAAATTGGGAGTTTTATCAAATGCTACTGCTATTTGGACCTGATTTTAGCAGGCATTTCAGATTAGCTGTGCTAAAAAGGAGGAGACACATTTTTATACTATTCTTGGACATAATTACCTATAGATATCAAAAGAGATCTGCTCAATACGAGTAGAGGTACTGTTTCTATGAGGGTGCTTTTACATATCATCATTGATGTAAAATGTTTTTTAAAAAAATATAGTTCTATTTATTGTGCAAATTTTGGTAAACATTTTTAAGTTTTTGTAACAGTTTGATATGTATTATGTTATGTATTGATTATTTTAAGTGTTCCACTGAGATAGAAAGAGGAATTGAAAATTTTGTCTCTGGAATGGGAAAAAGGATTGGAGAAAGGGGACCCATTCTGTTGTCATTCCCTAGTCTTACAAACTTATTTAGGAATCTCAATTGTGAGAAGTCAAGACAGCCTGGTTGGAAACAAAACCTCTTCTCTAAGTCTCAGAATTTAAACTGTGATTCCTAGGTTTTAAGATGTACCTATCATGTCATCCATATAGAATCAACACGTTTCTTCTACTGGTTTTCGTCCAGAGATATTTTGAGACAGTGTTACCATATTCTAACACGTACACATTTATAAACATAAAACTTAAATGTAGGCGGCCACCCCACTTCCTCTGCATTGATGCAATCTCAACAAAGAGAAGATGAAATGGGGGACTAAAATATGTATTTATAAAAAATTTATAAATCATTCCAAAACTTTTCAAAAGTAAGCTATTTTTTTTTTCCTTTGTAAGCATGCTTGCCTAATATGGATTAAAAGTGCTGACAGCCAGTCTGTAGGAACAAATTGTGTTTGGCAGTTTTCATTTGCAATTAGTGAAGGGAGACAATTTCTCGATGGTAGGGCCACCTAATGGATGCTGAGTTGAGTCCTACCACAAGTATTGAATGTTTCTAATGTGCCCTCCTTGCACCATATGCTAGGGACTTAAATAGGAACCAATGTTAAAGTATCAAGGAGCTACCAATCCTATGAGGTTGTTTTCTATTGAGTGTAGATACTAGAAAATTTGTACTATTTTGAGGTATATAGCAAATATGTGATTGCTAATAATAGTCAAAGATTTAAAGTTTGGGGAGGACATTGAGTTTTCATCTGTCCAAATGGTGTTAAGGTTACTCCTATAATGATACCACTGGCCCTGAAATGTATTCTGATATGATTTTGAGAAGGTAGAGAGAAACCACAGGGCCAGTGGCCTCCAGTGACCTGCCATCACTGCTCTAGAGCTAACGGTTATGTGTTAGAGCATTTTGTAGAATTTGTGAATTATGATATAATTAGTTTCAATGTCTTTAATTTTACTCATGAATACACTTTTAATGAAAAGGAGGTAAGACTAGATAAAATAAGGGTGCTTAGAGCTTTACATATGCCTTACTGAGAATGATACTCTTTGTATAAAAACATGTTACAGACTGTACATCCTATATATTGTAATAAAAATGAGTTGTATTTATGAATATCCCATAGTATAACATAATTGCTTAAATTATTATTTGTTGAGTGGAATTCTAGAAAGTTCAAAATAATATTTAAGAAATGTGGTGTAATGTCAAAGGAAATATCAGTTATTTTTTTTCTCTATAAAACTATTTCTCTAGATCTTTAAAAGTATGATTTAATTCTCATGTTTTGAAATACTTTTTTGAATGCTATGCCAGTGAAAGTAAGACATTGGTACTATTTGGTTTGTTTTCTAATTTTCTTTTCTCCTTTACTTTTCTTTTTTTACAAAACAAATCTAATTTTTCCACTGAATCATCAAACATGTGGAATGCAATGGGAAAGGAAAGGCTGGACAGAGTGGCCTAGTGGGTTTCAATCGCAGCTTCTCTCTGTGCTGCGTGATTGTCCTATAGACACTGTTTTAACTTTCATTGAACTTTCAATACTTGGCAGGGTACAGATTTTGCCTCTGATGCTGTCAACTTTTCCATTTTGTGAACCTCAAATTTCCTGATTTTTGTCATATTTTGGGGAGGGGTAAGATTGACCACTTCTTCGAGATACTAATATTAGGATTGAGGGACTCTTTCCAATCATTGATCGGTTATGTTTGGACAGCATAAATGAGAACCCTTTCCAAATACTCTTTGGAAAGAAAGCATTCTGTTTAATGCCTAGGATTTGATTTATCAATCTTATTTCAGTTAACTGTCTTGTTATCTAAATTCTACATTTATAAGAAACTAAATTAGTATAGATCAGGTGACTCAAGAATAGTAAGATATTCCAAAATCTTCACAAAACAACAGGTGTGTTTTAAAATAATGTGAGCCTAACAAGGCTGAGAAAGCTGAATGTATCTGGTACTAAACAGCCCCATAAGAAAAATAAACATATATTGCTGGCCAACTTTGGTACCAAGATTGTGAGTTTTAAAAGTTAAGTAATCAAAATAGATATGAGCAAACCTTACAGATGCTGTTATCAAAAGAGGAAAAATGAGAGAAATTTTAATGTGTCACTTAAATGTTTTTGGTAATTTTTAATGTATTATACTAATTCCCTCAGTAAAGACAAAAAATAATGAAATAGCTCAACAAATAACAATTGATTAGAGAATTCTAATGTCTTTAGGGGGACTCATCTTTATGATTATTTGTACTCCAGCATCAGTCCATTAAGTTTTATATTTGGGTTTGAAAAGTATCTCTTTCCCTTTAACAACTTACAAACTTTTGCCACCTCAACTGTAGACAATTTCAGAATAAAGCAAATCATTTTTGTCTGTTGTCCCCTGGGTATCATCTTTTAAATAGAAGCCAAAGCATGTATTCGAGAGCACTTGCATCAAAACAGAGCAGATGCGTACACTCAACTCTTGTCTCTGAGGCTGTTATTACCCACTAAGTCAAAATAAGAGGGATAAGTTTTAGACATTTTATCACTGGTAACCATTATTTAACGTAGTTAAAATGTCCAAGAGACATGGATTAGAATTTTTTCTGAGTGTCATGATTTTGATGGTTGTTTTTGTGTTAGTGAACTGTATTTTTTAAAAGTTAAACTAACTATCATTAATTTCTGGTCAGTGACAAATAAGATAATACAGAATTCAGGTATATTTAGAGCATAATTTGGGAAATATCATGCGAGTTTTTGTTGTTATCTACCTACCTATCTCTCTAGATTATCTATCATCTATTCATAAAACTTTATTTAACACATAGTTACCAGATAAAAAGCAATGACAGACCAAATTTTGGTCATGTAGAGGCTTCAAGATAAATCATTCTGCACATGAGAAATCCCTGGGAAAGTGGATTTCTTGTGTGAGTTTGACATATAACATATAGGGGGGATTTTGTCAGACCCTAGGCTAACATTCTATTAGGGTCCCTGAACTCAGATTATGAGAGAAGAAACACTGTGTCTTCTACACATATGTAAGTGAATGAAAGAAAATGTAAGAAACTGATGTTTTTCACACTCAAATTTTTTCTTTATAGTTTATCTCAGTTTCAGAGAAACAATGAATAAATCTTTAAATTTGCTTATTCACAAAAGTCTATCTATACTTTCTATTATCTTTCTGTGTATTTACCGTAGAAACTTTAAATTTGTATTTGTATAAATACAAATTAATTGATATCATCAAGACATATAATATTTCATATAAATAAATAAATGACTTTTGCACATGATTGAGGCATAATTTTATGAAAACTACACTTAAAAATTAACAATTTGAAGAAAGGACTTCAAAATAGTAAATGCTTTTGGAGCTTCTTAAAAAGAACACATGGCCATAATTATTTCCCGTTAAGTCAGAGTTAGAAAATACCTTGGTTCCTAATACAACGAAGTTTTCAAGAGCCTCAGAAGTGTTTTGCCTGCTCCCCGAGGAGTTCACAGGGATGCGCTCCCTACTGGTACGTCTACTTTTATGCTTTATCCTGTTTCAGCCACACTCTACGTTCACCGCAGTTCATGAGCCTGCTTCTCAAACAGCTCTTCTATTGGTCTCCTAGCGTCTCTTTACCATATTTTTCATATTCTATTCCAACTTAGGCCAGGAGTCTTTACTTAATAGAATTTTCTCTAAGTATTGGTTTAACTAGGCTCCAAGGAAACTCCTGGGGAGCTATTCCATGACTAAATATAGGCAATTGTGTTGAGAGAATTGTTGGAACAGTTTTATTGTTTGCACTTCTGTGTCCTGTAGGAGAAGGAAGTGAAAATATAATTGATTAAAACACATGCCACTTATTCACATTTACAAGCAGGGAGTGTTACCATACCTCTAATGCTATGACCTACCCATTTACCATGGCCTATCTCTGGCACTTTTGACTTCCTTGTATTAAATGATCAAATAGGGTTTACTTCGTAGAGACAGATCTAGCTTACTGATGTGCATTTTCACTTTCTATTTAGCCCTTCTGTCTTTATGACTGTGTAGGTAAACCATGTTTGGTCTATTTTTGAGGCCCCCCAAGGTTTAGTTTTTGGGGAAGAAGATTAGAAATCCTTGTTTAGAACTCATGCCAAACTTTTCTCTTAATGAGAGAAACTCTGTAAGTGGGTGGTGAATGAGGAGAGAATAGGGAAACCTTTCCAAATTAGTAAGGTATTCACTTTTTACTTAGCTGTTGCTGCTTTCATGCATAGTTTATTGGCCAGAAAAACTCAAGGGAAAGAGTGCAAACCCTTCCCTGATCCCTGATATATTAAACATACTCATACGTTTGCTTGTCAACTTGTAACATCTGTCTTGGCTACTTGGAGATTTTTGAGACTCTTGAGTTCTTGATGAATAAGGCCTCTCTACACTTGAATATTAGATATCTGATATGTTATTCTAATCACTTTAAGGGAATAAATGATAGTTGAAAATTTAGAGACTTGAGCTTTATTTAATTTAAGTCTGTAGAGGGGATGAGTGTTAAGTAGAATTAACTTTGTTAAAGAGTTTTACCTAGTCAATTAAAATTTGGTGTTAGAGAATGAGTGGCAGACTCTCCAAGAAAGCTTAAACCAGATAATTGTCATTGAAATTTCAGGAAAATAACTGTTAGTTCTTAGATCTAGAAAAAGGAAAAATAACTGCAGTTAAATCTAAAACCTAATTCATGTCACTTGAATTAAACTCCATTTAAGAGGTTCATAATTCTTTTATTAAAGAAAAAGTCTATTATTAAAACTTTATTCTACAAAATACTCCATTTGCTATGGAGATTTTGGTCTTTGGTCTAATTTGTTTATTGGAAGCATAACTGAATTGCCATTTTTGAGCCAAATTTGTGATTGACTATTATTACTGGAAAGAGCAAAGAATATTTAGCTGAAACTTTTGAGGTGTTGAAGACATAAAGTCTTCAGGCAAAAAAAAAAAAAAGTGAGAAAGCAAGCAAGCAAGCAAGAAAGAAAACTATTTTAATGTATAATGATATGACTAGACACTTATTAAAACTGTTTTGATCATAGCCTGAAGAGACAAACACATGTAAGTGATATCTGAGCCTTCCATGATGAAATAAGTAAATAGCTCACACTTTGCATTTTTAATGTTGTTGAGAAAACATTGCTCTGCACTGGGGCAAGAAGGACAAGATCTGAGCTGCTAAAACTGTAGAGATCTCCTACTTAACTAACAGACCCTCATGAGAGAAATCAAGGTTCTGTTTTGAGTTACTAAGCTATTACTTTTGAATTTTGTGTCGTTAGATATCCCAGGGATTCCATTTAGCATTTACTAAACCACTTACAGGATTTCCTTCTGGAACTAGCAGAACTCAGTTCTGGCAGGGGCCTGATAAAGTTCTAGCCCTGGATGAGAGTACGAAATAAAATCTCTTTGCAATCCTGTCTTCCAGGGAGGATAGATAAACAAGTCTCATAAAAATGTATGTCTATTGTATTATCCTGTTTAGGAGGTCAGTTGTTTTTCCCCCCACTGCAGTGCATTTTAAGGACTTAATACCAGCTACTAACAAGTTATGCTGTACTAAATATAGAAGACATTTGAAAAACTCAAGCAGTAGCTAGCGTTCAAAATGTTAGGTTAATCTGAAGTTAATTTCAATTGCATAAATACCTAAAGAACTCTTGAACAACTGGGTCGTGTTATTTTCATTAGACAATGCTTAAGTTGTAGGAAGGCAAACACAGCTATGTACAGTTATCTCTCTAAAACACTTTGACTTGAAATTTTTAGCCTATATGGCCAATTCAAATGGCTGCTTAGAGAACTGAAGATATCAAGGCATCCCTTGTGTTGTGACACTTATTTTGTTTTAGATTTACAGAATACAATTATTAATATTAGAAATAATCAGAGCTAATGTCTTATGTAAAGATTTCTATTATATGCTTCTTTAGATTTTAATAAACATTGGATTACAAAATTTTAGATTTACAAAGAATTTCAGCATTTATCTATTGAAGTAAATAAGACAGTATTTTAGTCACTTGGGAAAACTGTTTACCTTTTCTTAAAATTCTCCTGAGAAGTGAACAGAATTCAAATAGTTTCCAAACAACACATCAAGCTGTACTGGCAGCAGGCTGTGCACATGCGGTAGTGTGTTGCCCCTGCAGTTCTTACACTGTAAGCACAGGTTTGTGAGCCGGTCCAGGGCTGTGTTTGGGAGAAATTACCTTTATTTTGCTTTCAGTTTATTTTGCTTTTGGCAGTACTTTCCCTAGCCTAACCTGATTAAACTTTAGGGAAATGAGAAATTTTCCTCTTTTCAAAAAAATAAAACAAATAAATAAATAAAGGAAAGTTTGGGCTGACCCTTGCTTTATGTTACCACTTGGCAATCTCACTTTCTCACAGCCTTTTCACTCTATGTACTTACACAAATCCATTCTAAATTCTTTGTGCTCCAACTGAGTCCTTTCCGGCCCTTAGAAGAAACAGGGCAAAGCGCTCCTGATCACTGATAGCAGCAGAGTTCTCCCTCTACTTGACGACTTTTGACTCCTGGCTGATCTGCTGTGACAGAAGCAATGTGTGACTCATCAGGGGCTGCTCTTGAGTCATCAACTGATAAGACAACTGGCTGTATCTCTAAAAGACTCCTCGAGTCTGACACTCAACACTCACTGGCTTAAGAGTGCAAGAATGAACAACAAAGGCTAGTTTCAGGAGAGGATTTTGTTCTCCTCCGAGCTTGCAGATTAACTTTATTTTCATTTAGACACCCAAACTTCAAGATTGTAAATGTTTGATCCACTTGCTTCCTAATGCATAAAGGTGACTTCTAAGTACGACTGCAGTTGCTGTAGAGGGAGAGGCAGTGCCACTTGATAAGGGACTTCAGGGACACCGAGAAAGTCCTCCCATGAGTATCAAGTCATCAGAACGAGAAACTTCTTGGGAAGGAACAGAGATTAGCAAAGGGAGCTTTGGAGACAGACAACCCTGTACTTGAATTTCTGCTCTTTCATTTAATAGCTGATGGGAAAGTGGGAAGGAAAAGGATGCAGATAACAGAGCTGAGGTGCTAAGGACAGGGTCAGGGCATCATAGGCCAGCTAGGAAGGCCTTGGGCATATATGTGTATGTATTGA